>JAKSZP010005605.1:0-97240 GCA_022478985.1 Massospora cicadina
CCCCTAAACAGGAGTATTCTTTATTTATTTGAGGTATGCCAACCAGGGGACGGACATTGCCAAAACTAAAACTAAACTAAAAACATAACTAATTGGTTCAAACAAAATTCCCAAATGAGCGGATTGAGTGAACACTTTGAGCAAACAACCAACGGGATGGGCAGCGGAAACTGCTTATCCCTCCATGGTGGATACGGAGGGGGATTGGGGGGCTCATCTTTGACAGCAGCTTCTTCCTCCCATAGTAGAGTGTGTCAAGGCAGACAGTAAGGGCGTTGGGGCATCTTTGGCATGTGGTTCGATATCACTAATTATTGGTATTTCATGGAAATTTCCAGCTAGGTAAATGACACTTATATATTCAGTTAAAGCTTTTTCAGCACTAATGCGGGCAGCTGAGAGCTTAATGAACATGGCAATTTCGGTTTGGGTAATTTTTGCTTTTGGGTTCCGTGATATAGTTAGTACGTTCTGGATAGCATAATTAACATTTTTGTGCATCTGATTAATGTGGTTATACTTTTTGGGGTGATGGTTAAGGGGATAACAGGAGGTGGAATTCCTCCTGTGAGCATCGCCACTGATTTGGCAACAGCTTTTCGAAGGGGACAAAAATCTGGTGTTGCAGCTGCTTTGACTGCAAGCTGGTGATCAATGCAAAACAATCTGGCATTTGGCTGTAGGGTATATAGTCGAGGGGGGTATCTGGCGTCCCATTCTGTATTAACAAACCGCTTGATTTGCAGAGATGGTTCTTCGATGATCATACCTGATTTGTCAATTTCAGCCAATAACTCCCATGGGTTTTGGTTGAATTGTATTGGAAAATCAGCGTATAGTTGAGGTTTGATTGATTTGTTTGAGGAAGCATGGGATCAAACTTGGATCCAATCTGATGCCCGATTGGAGGAATCATTTGTGGCATTGGGGCGAGGAGGAGGATGATTGGTGGCTGCAGGTGCAGCTGCAGCTTCCAGTTTTTTTTGTGAGGGGAGGTAGGATTATGCACCATACTGGAACTTGTACAGGGTGGGCAGTGGATTGGAGGTTGATGGATGAGTCATCCAATCCGTCAGAAGTGGCTAAGGAGGGGAGCTTGCGTTTTGAGTGGTACAACTCAAAAAATGACGGACAAATCATCCACCCGCCCTTGACGTGGGCCCAAAACAGATGGTTGGGCGCTGTGGGAATACTGGTGTGAGGGGAAATCAACATGGCAATTTTATTAAATTCAGGGCTGATTGTAGCATATGCCTGAGGCCCAGAGAGTTATGTGGCCCCATTTGGGACTACAAATTGTAAGATGGGGTTGGAGCCATAGGCTGCCAAACCATCCATCAGCTCCTGGTGGAGCACTGCAGGGGGGATGTGGGTCAGCAAACCAGCGAATTGAACCACCAAAGTGGTATCTTCTTGGAGCCAGGTCTGAGTTGTGAAGAGAGGAGTACACTGGAAAACCAGGGGCACAGTTGTCACATTGGCAGCATCAGCTTCACATATGAAGCCCAAGTTGAATAACCCTTATAGAGGCAGAAGTCATTAATCTGGCAGGTGTCATCACCACCTGTGCTATTTCAAGAATGGCTTGGTCATGGTATGGGAATAGTTTCTCATATTTGACCCTTAGGCCATAGCACATTTTGCTTCAGGGGAGCACCAGGGGGCAGCGAGGTACCACTTGGTAGTGAGCAAGGTGAGTGTTGAGGTCCTTGGGAGAAATAAATTGTCCCATGAGTTTGGAATGGCTGGATGGACCAGTCCTAGCACATTTTCCTGCTGGACAGAAAATGGTGGGGGGGGGTTTGCCACTGCCCCACGCTGGAGCAGCTGGCGGAGAATCCAAGAACATCAGAGCGAAACTACAACGGGTAATTTGGATTTGATTTTTAATTACATGTAATTTTACTCAGAAAGTTACGCCGAGCTGGAAATAGAGTTTAAACAGGATTATTCTTTTTATTAGGTTCTTCATTGTTAAAGACTAAGGGAACTTCTTAACTGAGTAGGGATAATTAGTCCTGTTTCATGTTGACTATACCATCATACTCAATCATAAATTGGGTGCTAATATGCATGTCATAAGGACTTTTCTTTCTCGTTGCAAACACTTTTGCAACCCATTCAATTCAGACTAAATTTATTTTGATAATCTCATAGAGGAGATTAGTCTGCGCCCATGTCTGAGAGCAGTTGGGCAAGCAAGGCAAGAGGAGCAGGCGTAAGGCCTGCGGTCTCTAATGTTCAAAAACGCCCCAGAGAATCTGGCGGAATAGAAAAAAATCTAAAAAAACTGGCGGTCACAATTTCCCCGGAGATACTCGCGTGGCAAGCACAATGCAACCAGTACATCAACACGCTACACTCTCAGCCACTTTTGTCGGTGGAATTCAAAGTCCGTGTGTATCTGGACATCCAAAAAATGGCCTTATGGGAAAAATTTTGTGAAGATGTACACAAAATTTCCCAACTGCGGTGTACATTGCACCTCACTCCATGTCGCGCGGTTGGCTGGACCTGGGTTTCAAAAGCAAAATAGCAGCAGACGAGGCTGCAGCAGTGCGTGTAGTGGCCAACCTCCCCGAAGGGCAACAGGTCATCGAAACCAAATGCACCAGATAGACAAAATCAAACCAAATTTTCCTCACGTTTGACTTTTTGCCTACTACGGTAAAACGTGACATTTTGGAGAAACACTTGAAAGATGGTCTCGCCATATATGGCGAAATACAATCTTTTGAAATGCAACGTTTCACGTTGATGCCACACCTGTGCACCAGCAAAGCCATCGCAGTTCTGACCCCAACTGAGGAGATTGCAAAGGACCTAACCCAGATCCCGCACTCCACTTTTATTGATATTGCAGGGCACACCACCCACCCATTCCGGGTGACCATGGACAGCGCGCCCCCCATTTGCACCCACTGTGACACGTTTGGCCATAAGGTGCACGCATGCCCCATCAAGGAGGGCATCACATTCCAAGAGCACCCCTCAGTGGCCATAGCCAGCGGAGAGGCGCACTACGAACCAACTGCAAGCACCAAGGAGGCTTTCCCATCGGGAGCATAAGGCTGCTACCTATTGGTAAAGCCCATCTCCCTGAAGGAGTGCAAGAAGGCCAAGCAGGCCCATAGAGCCGCGGCCAAGGAAGCAGCCAAGGCCACCACCGCTATCCCACACTCACAACGCCAGGAGGACATGGAGACCTTCATGGTGGAAGCGACTTGGGAATCCATCACTCAATCAGATTAGGAGGCCCATGCTGAGCGGGCCACTCAATCTGAGGATCCAATGGGAGATTCAATCTCATTCAATCGCTGCACCCAAGCTCCGGTCAAAACTGACTTGAGACCTATCCCAATTGGAAAAATTTTTTTGCCCCGCTTGATGGTGCACCAAACTTATCTGCACTGCAAAAAATTCGTCTGACGTCAGGAAAACAAAAAGCGAAGGCCAAAGCCAATGTGACTCTTTCCGCAAAAATTAACAAAAACCCTGATAGCATTGCTGCTAATACCCGCACTGCTGTGAAAGCCCGTGGGGACCTGGAAGAGGCTGGTGGGCCAGGGGGCCCACCCCCTCGCACCTAAGGTGCAATGGGGGAAACCTTCACTCTAGGGACGCTGAATATTGCCAGACTCAAGGCCTCCCCATCCCGGGCTAGGAAACTGAGTTTTTTACAACACAATTTACCCATGAATATCCTGGCCATCCAGGAGTCCCACTGTCCACAAGGTTCCGAGGAAGCTTGGAAAACAATGCTCCTTCCATCCCTATCCTTTTGGTCAAAGCACTGTGGGGTGCTAATTCAGAAAAATAATTTTTTCAAATTCACATCCACTGAAACATTCCTAAATGGCTGAGTGCTCGTTTTCACCTTCTCGTGGGCTGACGTTGCACACACAATTGTCAACATTTATGCCCCAAACGGTACACATGACTGTCAGGGATTTTTCTTGTCGGTCAAATCCCTCCCATTACCCCCTGATTCTTTCCTAGTTGGCGACATGAACTGTTGGCTAACCTCACCAACGGACTGGTGGCCGCCCTCACCCAACGCCCCACAAGGTCACATAGAACTACGCGTTCTAAAAGTCACCCTTGGGTTAATGGATGTGCTACCACGACATGCCCCACTGCTCAAAAACATGACGCATCCCCATGTCCACAATGGCCAATTAAGGTCCATGACCCGCATTGACCTTATTCTAATGCTGGCAAAATTCCAACCCCACATCTCCCACTTCAAAACAATGAAAATGGAATTCTCTGACCACAGACTGGTCTCGATAAAATACCACTTACCCATCACAGTTGAAAAGGCCCCACATTGGTGCAAAATCTGCCCCCCCAAGCTCGCGTTGCCAGGATTTTCCACGTGGGTGGAAGAGGCAACTTTGGCAAAATCGTTTGTTGCACCGTTTTGCATGGACCCCATTTCCACATGGGCAACTTTCAAAGAGGACACCATCCGCCACTATCGCCATCTCTCCTCCAAATGCTCTTGAGCCACATCGGCGGTTATCTCGTGCGCTCTGGTGGAATTGGCCCACTTGGAGTCCAACATTCCAGCCACAGGATACAGCCCTGCATGGGGCCGGAAGTGGGCGGAGGCAGCCACCCACCTCAACGCACTTGAAAGGCAACACAAACATTGGGTTTGTGTCCAATACAGGGCCACACGCATCACTAAAGGTGACAAGTGCACCGCATACTTCTTTAAAAAAATTTTTGCACCACGCCAGAGAGTGGCCTGCACACAGGTGCAAAGATTGGATAATTCCATTGTGTACACACTGGCTGAAGTGGCAATCGAAATGCAAAATATTACTCCAAGTTATACCGAGCCAAACCAATTCAGCCAGCCAAAATGGCGGAATTTCTTGATCGAGCTCATATCCATACCATTTTCTGATACCCGGAAAAAATGAAATTAATTACTCCAAACGAATTATGGACAGCCATTCACGGTGCGCCAAACTGAAAATGCCCAGGCCCAGATGGCATTCCATATGAGTTCTACAAAAAATATTTCACATATATATCCCCATTGCTGCTAGCCTCACTTAACCAAAGCCTGTTGGAAACGCGCCTCCTACCAGGAGGACATGAGGCCTTTACTGTCACACTCTTCAAGAAAGGGGATAAGCTTGACTTAGCCAACTGGCGCCCCATTTCTCTAACAAACACAGACACCAAAATTTTAACAAAAATTATGGCTAACCGATTAGGGACTGTAGCATTTGTCACCATCTCCCCAGAACAATTCGGTTTCATCCTCAGAAGGTCGATTTTGGGATAATGTGCATTCTGTGGCTAATGTATGTCAATCCACAGCCTCTGGGGCACTTGTATTTTTGGGTTCAACAAAAGGCCTATGATAGTCTAGTACTAAAAAAAAGGCCTATGATAGAGTAAACTGGGAATACCTTAGGGCCTGCCTCCAACAATTCCGCCTACCCCCCCCCGCTTCATAGGATGGGTTATGCTGCTCACAGAATCTGCGACAATGGCAGTGCGTGGCCCAGGCTTCCTAACGGAAGTAGTCCACCCTCAAAGGGGCCTGCGACAAGGGGACCCCCTCAGCCCACTCTTATACAACTTCAGCCTTGACCCACTACTGCGAAATGTGAATGCCCAACTCACTGGGGTCCATGTGCCAGGCCAAACCCCAGTCAAGATGATGGCATTTGCAGATGATTGCTGGTGGGGGTGTCTAATAACAAAGATGCACGCGCACTTGAAGCACTCATCCAGGAATATTCCCAGGTAAGCAACGCGGCACTGAACGCCTCCAAAACCGAAATCATCCTCCTTGGTAGGTTTCAGAACTGCTGGGCCCCAGCAATCATTTCCCAACCCAGCCCATCTGCTCGCCCACGTCCACGCCTTACTAACTCAACACACACCGCTCCACTGGTGCTCCCCTTCGTGCCACGTCCTACCATAGGACCGGTGCGCCATTTGGGCGTGTGGATGGAGGCAGGCGGATATGCATCAGCAGTAATGTAATGCCGTATACTGGACAACGTGACAAAGCGAATCGCCTCTCTCAGAGCCCACTCTACTACCCTCACTGGCAGGGTTGTTCTTGCCAACTCTATGCTCCTATCCAAAGTCTGGTTTGGAGCCCACGCCATCCCCTTCTCACCAAGCTTATTCAAATCCCTCTATGCTTTGCTGCAAGGATGGCTTTGGTCAGGCCGCCCTCCACCAGTATGGCTAGAGGTCATGTTTGGCCCTCATTATCAAAGGGGCATGGGCCTGCTTGACTTCAAAGCCCATGCTGCCAAGATCCTGGGCATTTGGATCGCGGCTGTCACTGCCCCTACACTCCCATCCCAACACTGGTCCCGCGCGGCCCGCTCCAACTTCTCCCAAGCCTTGGGCCTCAACAATCCATCAAACCCCCACTCCCTGATGAAATAACTCACATCACACACATCGGCCACAGGTCCTCAAGGGACTAAAACCCACTACAAACGAATCCTACTCTCCATGCAAAGCGCATAGTGGAGAATTCATATTAGCGGACATACAACTCGAAGAGGCCGCCCCTCTCCTCAGTTCACACAAGAGGTACAGGGCTACCCATCCATGATGGCGTGATCCCCATTCGACCCCATGTCCTATCCAGGGTGGACTACCTGGACATGATGGACATCCCTTACTCAACTGAGACCCAAAAGACTATCTGGAAATACGCACACCATCCTCTGTTGAAGCCTCAAGTCCGCTCCCATGTGTGGCGCTGCCTGAGGCGGGTGTATCATACAGCTGAGCGCTCTAACGCTTTACACTCATCCTGTGTTGTGTGTGGCCAGTATGGAACGCTGTTCCACCGCCTGGAAAAGTGCCCCACCTCTAAAGTGATATGGCGCGAAGTCCAACGTCTGCTAGGCCAGGATCAAACGCATCCCTTCAGTCTGTCAAGAGATATGTTTGCTTCATCAATGGCCTCCCCCTCCCACCCTCCCTCCGTGCCCTGGTGGTTGCAATCGCCATGTGGACTATCCACACGATTGTCTTGGATGCCATCGCTGGCTCCATCCCCACCCTCCCAGAAGCTGTCCACAGATTCCGGTCTCATTTGGTGGACCACTTTCAAGCGTGGATGTTTGGATATCTCCCACCGCGTCGCGACAGTTGGTCTCCTCCTGGTTCCCAGTCTGGTTCATCAAATCAGACCCCTTCCTCCACACGTGCTCAATAGTGGCTACGGCCCCTTCACACGTTCCCTCCCCCTTTCCATAAGTGGCGTTCCCGCTGGCAACAAGAGATAGCATCGCTTCTCCGGGGTGCCTCCCCTGGTACTAAGTTTGTTTTCCTGAGTCATATTCGGAAGTGCCTGTCCCATGGTCGGCCTTCCCCGCAATAAATTTAAATTTAAATTTAAATTTAAATATGCATGTCATAAGCATTATTGTCCAAGGCCACATCATGGTCTGACATGATGAGCTCTCCAATCCAAATAGACAATTTGTAATAAGCTCCAATAGCGCGGGTGTTATGGGAGTTGAAGTTTCAAACTACTACAAGTATTCCAGGTCTGGAGCCAGCTTAATCTTCCTGATAAGCTTAGAAGAAATAACTTTCAATAGGATCCATTGTCTAGGTGAGCTCTAACCCGGACTTTTTGTATAACAACCTGCACCTTCTTTATGGTCCTGCCAAATTTAGGGGGAGAGCAATTAATTCCTTAAAACTTAGAGTAGAGGGAAGCTTTTTAGTTGTCTCAGGATATTTATTTTTTAGTAGACTGTAGGGTATGAACTTGGTATATTAGTCATACCAGCGAAGCAATAACCTGGTCTGCATCTCTAGCAGTATCAATAACTTTAGGGCAACCCAGCACTTGCTTAAAATAAGTTTCATCAGGGATCAGGGCCTTATCTACTCCCTCAAGGTTCTGCTGATCCAGTATATTTACTTCAGCAGGGGCTCTTATGACATATTGGCCGACGTCCTCATAACCCCCTTCAGACTCATTATCAGGAGGATTGTCCATGCACGTTAGGTGGATGATAGGATGGTAATTAGATGGGGGCACCTCAACTTCGCCAGCTTCTGGATGATCAGTGGCTATCTTCATAGGGGGATCAGGAAGTTTAGCTTTAGAGGCCTTGTCCTTGAGGCCATTTCTGGCGAGTGCAAATTTCACTGTAGAGAGGGGTTTAGGCTTAGCAGCCTTTTGGGCCACTATAAGAGGCCTCTCAGCGGAGGGTTATGGCAGATAATAGGCTCATTAGATGGTAAAAGATGAACTTTGTGGCTAGGTGGTGGCAGAATGCGCTGCCCCATTGATGGTAATGAACTCTGACTAATTGGCTTAGAAAACCTCAGGATTTCAAAGTGGAGGAAAATCAGGTTTGAGCCTCACTGCAGGTGCTGGTCTCAGGGTTTTAACCATCACAGGAGGTGCCATAGCGATCAACATGGACTCCTTTGGTGGGGCTATGATTGAGAAATCCTAGATGTTCAAGATTTGTGGGTTTAACACATCTCCTGAAGTAGCCTCTTGCATTATAGATATCTGCAATCTCTATCAGTGCCTCCTTGATATCACAGATGATCCAGAGGTGGCGTTTAATGGAGAGAAGATGCCGTGCTATGTAAGGATGAGAAGCTAAGCCAGTAGAAAGGCAGCAAAGGCATCATCAAGAGGTAACATTTTTGCAAGTACCAAGGACTGGGCTTCAACATAAAATTTGATCTACAAAAGTAGTGAGCAACTCTCAGCTTTTCATGCTGAGGAACATAAAGGCATGCTTTCTTCATAAACTCTTCTTTGAGCTAAGGTCATTAATAAGCACTTCCTTTATATTTGTCCAGGTTTAAAGGGTATCCATTTGAGGAACTATCACTTCTTGGGCTAGCCAACTTAGGCAAGGGATGATGTACTTGATTTTTGGTGCTTTATCGCCCCATCTATAGCAGATTAATATATATAGAAATGACCCAATACTACCTTCACCCGAGGTAGAATTGTCCTTAAAATGGTTTTAAAAGGGGTGAAGTTACTTTTGGTAAGGGTAGAAACAACAGGAGGAGCTTCATGAAGATCTGATAAGTGGCGCCGTTCAAGCTTTTTAAGCCGTGACAGAGCGTTAGCTAGCTGCCATTCCATGGCAGCTAACCATGTATCATTTTCAACTGGGAGGTTAAAAAGATTTTCCCACAAACACTCGCCATTTTTATTTATAAAAAGGGTTGTGGTGTACATGTTGCCCCCTGGAGTGAGCACCACTTGTTGAAAACTGGACACTGTGGTATGCTTGCAGGTGATTTTTGGCCCCAGATTTTAACAAAATATCAAGTGCCAGTCTATTAGGACTCTTGATACTTTTATAAGATACGGGGATAACTTTTAGCTTACAGATAAATATAAATTTTAATAATAAAAATGGCTAAAATATTACAACTGTTGACTTAGTAAAACAAAAAATGTTTTTAAAATTTATGCCTCCTATTTATTAAGCTATTTTGAGTCTAATTGCGAGATACTAGGTTATCGATGCTAAGCAGTGAAGGGCTCAATTTGGCATAGATTGTAGATATGAGTTCAACTTTTGGCATAACATAATCATAAGGGAGCATTTTAATGTAATCCCGCCAGTCATCCATTTTCACATATGGCTTGTTTGGCCGATTACCTCACCCACTAAGGGGCGATTGGCTAGAAAAATATTTGCATCCCTTGAAACCCCCTTCAGGCCCAAAAATTGCAATTCGTTCTCTTAGAAATTGGCACTACATTTATACTAGTGCTTAGATGGACTTGGGAGCCCATGGCCGAGGTATTTTGTGGAATATCAGGATTAATTTCATTTATGAGGGACAGAATTCCAGTTAGAATCAGTTATGAGTTTCATAATGTTAAAATAAGGGCTATCTTCCCAAAAATACTTACTTACAATTTAAATAACTGTTTGACAGGGGTTTTGTGGTTAAGTCAAACTTAATAATAGTTAATTTAATGACCCAGGATTGGGGCTCTGTTAGTTTAAATTGAAATTAGTTTTTAATGTCATATGAGTTTACAATCTAATTAAATACTAATAAGTAGTACAAACTGCCCTGGTATTTGAACCATTGCTTGAGAGAATCAATGGACTATCTATTGTTGGACGCATCAAAAGAAACACTGTCCTGACTTAATTGTGTCATAGGAATACTGACCATGGGGCAGATCAAGGTTACAGCTGGACGCAAATGTATAGTAGGCCTCTGATCAACTGAATCAAAATACACTGGTTACTTGAAAGTGCAATTCAGGGTGCCATGGGTGTGGATGTGGGCAACATCAATCCGTATAAATTCTATTTAATACTATATAACTAAATATAATCTTTAATCAATTAATTGTTTAATAGTCAATATAATACCTTGTTGTATTCAATACTTTTATTTGTATCAAGTCGAGGAATTACTTGTGATCAGGAAGGTCAGGGCAGAGAGCGGTTGTACAAGTTAATGACATAAGTGTGCAGCCTTAAGTGTTATCAATATAAAGTTTATATCTTAATCAATATAGTCGCCTGGTCTATTTTCTCCATACATTAGGCCTTCTTTACTTGGACTTTATCTCATTTTAAGAACCAGACCATATGAAGTAGGCAAAACACTACCATATGTTTAACCTTTAAATGATCTGTTGCACCTTCCATCATAGCCTCATAGACGTAAAGAAAGGATGCAATACTTTCTTCTCCTGATGTAAACCTGTCCTTGGAGGTAGAATTAGAATTATCAGCTTAAAACCTTTGAAAAAACTTGATCTCAAAGCAATTTTTTTAGCTATCTTGGTACGTGTATTACTCTGCTCAATGTGTTGAAGGAGGTGACGATCTAATCGTTTAATATGTTATATACTGCTCCATTTCTTCAATGGCAAGGCTTTGTGTGACCTTAAGCAAGTTATGTGTCCTTAAAAAACAACTTTAGCATTCCACTGGTTCATAACGCAAGTGTTGTGCATTGTTTTGATGACAAGCAATATTTTTAGAATGTTCTTGAATTTTTTTTGCTTCTTACACTCCATTGCACCATTTGGGACCTCCTTCATCTCTTGGCATTCAGTATTTTAAAATTTATTATCCATCTTGGTTTTTAGTTCTTTTAAGAGGGAGTTTCCAAAACACGGTTTCATTGAAATGACAACAAATCTAGGTAGAGTCTTCTTTATTAAATGATTTTTTAACTTTCTCTCATAAATTTAAGTAAATCGAAAATTAAGTGGGTAGCCACTTGTGTTGCGCAGAGTACTTGTTACTTCTCACTACAGTCTTTTACATAGTGAGGTTTTTTGACATTAAGCGAGCTTTAGAAGTTAGAGAGCTTAAGTTTGTCAATATGTTTTTTTGTATTTTAAGCTGAGTCTTCAGGTGCTGTGTTAGAATCTGGAGGATGAGGTATGACACAGCTGATGGTTACATAGGAGAAATTACCCACCAATACAACATAAGAGTAGTATGATAACCGCTGTTCAATGAAAAACAAGAGAAAATATAAGAGGGGAAGAAATTGCCTTAGTAACTACAATCTTTATTATAGCAACGTACAAATGAAAAACCACTAGGGGTCTATATAAGAACACAAATTCTACCACAGGGTTCCACTGTAGTTACCAACCAATAGATCCCCTTCACACCCTTATTTTTCACTATTATCTTTCTTGCTGTGGTTACTAACCTTCTTTTCAACCAAGAAGACAATCTCATTCACTAATTAACTCTGTGTAATTATTGGCAAAATCATAAGCGTACTGCTACATTCACATTAGTAATCTTCAGCATTAGATCTACTTTCAACCATTAGTAACTTGATACTATGATTTTCTTCTGATTATTTCTGGCTTCAGTTGCCAGTAATCAAATTAAACATATTACAATTGAAAAAGATTTTTAATGCTGGCAAAACTGGCAGATTTCTTCAAGATCATTTGACTATCATTGTCAGATAATTCCTGGGTTAGGTGTAAGCCTTGTACAGGGGAAGGATCGACATCCCCCTTCAAGGGGTGTAAATCCTCGCTGGCTTACTAGACTTGTATTAAGAGTCAAATCTACCAGTATATCAAATTTGAGGCTTGGTATAAATTAACCCAAATTTGAGGAAATGGTACAATCCCATTTCATGGGACATGTGACCTGGGATCTCACCTGACTTGGTCACATGGGTGGCTTGATCCAAGTAAGGGTCAGAATAGTGGGCCATCCAGAAGGCTAGGAGAAACCCTACTTGGACGGGGCCAAAAAGATCCTAGAGCCACGTGTCCCCAAATACCCTATAAATATCCCTAACTATTATTCTAATAAAATACTTTTGTTAATAAGATCTATTTTATCTTATATCTTTATTAATTTTAATTTATCTAAACGAATGGAGTCTCATCCATTGTTGCATCTGGAGCTGCCCCTGTCCTCTTGGCTGACGCCAGCCCCTTGCAGTCAGCCTACTTGTTGGGTTCCCCTGCTTTAGCACCAGCGAGCGCATCTTGGGGAAACCTGACAATCATCATCAATACCATATAATTTGTCAGTACACCAGAACTAACTAATTGAACTATAATCCTTGGCATCATATGTGGAAACCATCTGAAAATTTATCCCACATACTTGATATGTTTCCCATGATATGCCAATAAGTATAAACTTGGGCAGCCTTTTCACCATGAGATATGGTATCTTGCTGCTGAAGCTCTCAGCAAAGGTTTTTGAAGCCTCTGGGTCCTTTTGTTAGATTCTGCAAGGTCCCTATGAGAAGTTTTATAGAATTCTTCCACTTACTTGATAACTTCTTAATTAATGGTTCCCAAAATAATTATGCAATTAAATTTTGTAGGAATAATTTAAAATTTATTCTGTCTACATATGTCCTTAATACCTTGCAATTATAAATTGTATACCTTCTCATAGGCTACTCTTAACTCCCTTGAATACAGATGCGATGATGGAGTGCTTAATTTTGAACTCCTAACAGGTGCACGGTATAGTATAAGGCAGGGTGTACAAACCAGAATGATAAACCTTTATAGGTTTGACTTGTGCAGTACATTTGTAAGTCCAGGTGAGCGCCCCTTAAATTTAGACTAGGTGGCATTCCCATTCCCTTCTAAGAAAGATCCAAAAAGGCTGGCAGCCCCCTTGTCTCTCAGGATGACCTCGTCCATGTGGTGGATGAGCGGGAGGTTACAGCCTACCCTCTAAAAGTTCCGCCGCCTATCCCTGTGTTAATGATTGGAGAATTTTTATGGTGGATCAAAGAAATCTGCGATAAGGTCTTGCCACATCCATTTTGCATCAATATAATTTACCTAGACATCGATGCAGATTTCCTGATCTGCCATAATAACTTTTCAAGTTGTCAACACATGGATGGCTGCGGAACTTTTATAGGGTAGTCTGTAACCCACCGCTTGTCCACCACATGGGCGAGGCCGCCCTGAGAGATGAGGGGGCGGATGGCTTTTTTGGACCCTTCTTAGAGGGGAATGGGAATTACACCCAGTCTAAATGTAAGGGGCGCTCCCTGAACCTACATGTAGCTTCTGAACATCCTAAGGTGTGCTTTGTTGATGGCTGTAGCGTTAAAAAAGTATCCACTGTGGAGTCATTCCATGACCTCCTCAACAAACTTTGGTGGGTACGCTTTCAATTTAATATAATTACTGAGAGACCAGTGGACCTTGAGGGATAAGCTCTAAAGCGTGAGAATCAGCTTCCTCAATTGAACTACTGGGGTGGAAGTGGTCTTGGGTCTCCCCTGTGTCTATGGGTTGTGGGAGATACTTGTCCCCAAAACAATTGGCAAAGCGGTTGAATTCTTGACTCATGATGGTTGATTCCTTTTTTTCCAAGATTCCATCAAAAGTGCCACTTTAGTGAGCACCAGAGTGTTGCAATTGGAACTGCAACTGTTAAAGAAAGGCATATGTTTGTCTGAATTTCAAATAGGTACAGCTATGTAAGGACATTGTATCACTAAAATAAATGTAAAGATTGACAAAATATAAACCTTTAGTAAAGATAATTTGCCTTAATCTGCCATAGTCTGGGTAGGTACTTTTTATTTTGGAGATCTGTATTTGATAGTATTCTTCAAAAAGCGCCACTGTGTATATCCCTTTTAATGCTAGGCCAAACCAATTTACACCTAGACCTCTAGTTAGTCAGCTAACTTCCTGTCTCCTAATGGATCTAGATTTTTTTCCTTATAGCCCACTGATAGCCAGAGGATTTAGCATTCTACTTCTTGATGGGGATCTATCCAAGGACGGGAATATCCTGGGGTAGTATGTTTAACCTCAGTAGCATCTTAAGGATATTAAACAACTGGCAATGCTTGAGAAAATTCTACCAAATGATTCCAATAATCTCCCATAGATTGGAAAAGAACTGGTTTGAGAAACTGAGCGAGCAGATAAGGTTTGATCTGACCATTTATGTTCATGCAAATTATTTTAAATAAAAGCTTACAGTTGGGTCAGAGGGGTGGAAGGCAAGTCAGTAGGGCATATGGCTACCAACCTGAAGGTTGCAGGTTCAATTACTGCCCTTCACACATCGATTGGGGTGCTAGCTAAAGGAAGCTATTGGCGGTAAATAGTTCTAATAACATGAAGACCTTACCCACAATGTAACCAGAAAAATCTGAGTCCTGATCTGGAGGTGGAAAAGCTTTTTTGACGGAGTTGACCCTGCTCAGGTTTCATGCTGATACTTTCTATCTTTTGGTAATGTCTTCCCTCAGTCATCTTGCCTCAAATAAATAGTTAAAGTTCGGTCAGGAAGTTCTAGTGGCATATCTAACAGCGAATTGGAATCAAAATGTTAAAGGATATAGATAGAGGGGTAAGGGTTAAGGCGAGTGTATGAGATATTGTGGGAAAAAGGGACGGTGGAGATATCATAAATCTTATCACACCCAAATCCTAACAGCAGTTCTCAAGAAAAGAAGGCCTGTTCCTACTAAGTCCGCCATTTTTAAAAACATATCAACCTTCATAAGAGAGATCTGAGTTTCAGCAGGTCAGTAAACCAAGGGATAAAATAGCGATAATTTTCCATCATGATTAGAAATATTTTATACCCTTTGGCTCTAAGAGTGTGTCATCTTCTTGATGGCTTTAGTTAGAGTTCTAGCTCTAGAAGAAAATTTGATAAAATTATTGCGGGATTCAAACCCAAAACAAAAGGCTATTTAATACCCTTGTCAGAGGATCATCCCTAATCTAAGAAATAAAAAATGCTGATGTAAGAGTTCAAAGAAAATCAAGATAATCGAATGTTAATACTATGAATAACAAGATGCTTCAGAAATTAGATAGAAGATCGTTATGGATCTTAGCTTTAAATCTCTTGGCGAATTTCCTGATAATTAAAACCTGAATTTCCCTTAATATTGGTGTTGGAAAATAAACAAGATTACATTCATTTTATAATACTTTAGGTTGTTTTTATCATTATAGTAGAGCTTCAAGGATAATAGCAATAAAGGAGCCTTTACCCTTAATTGTTAGCTAACTTTGACTAAAATTTCTTGCACCAGGGGCTTCGCTTTCCATGAAGTTCTCCCAGATGGTTGAATCTTACTCTTCACATACAGACAAATACAATCTTTCAGGAAAATTTGGATCTCTTTCTTCAAGTCCTTATCCAAGGTTTCTCTCTTAAGCTTGAAAGAAAATTTTTTAATGGTTTGAGCTTGAGGGAGGGTATTTTGGAGACATTTAAAGTCTTCCTGGAGGTGCTCAAAATGGCCGTGAAAGCTTCTTAAAAATATAGTGATGTATTTAATGTAGACAAGAACACAAAGCAATTTCAAAATCCCAAGATTTCATTGATGAAGCAAAGGAACGTAGCAGGCGAGATGCAGAAGCATTGTGGTAATCTTTGCTGTCTCATATAGTCCTTCAGTAGCTTTCTTAGTGCACATTGATTGATCCTCAGGCGCCAACTATACTTTCCATTATTTTTGGAAATATCCATTGCATAGTAATTATTGAGCCAGCAAGCAAGTAGAGTGGACCATTAATCTGGGGCAACGGATAGCTATCATTTTTATTAATAAAATTGAAACATCAATACCCCACCATCACCATTTGGCTATAGTCTTTCTTCCAAACTAGAAAGAGAGAAGAAGCTCAAGGGCTGCAAGAAGACAGAAGCAACCTAGTATAGAATGACTTTATTAGCTCAACGGCCATCTGAGAAACTTTGACTTTGCTTTTACTACAGGTACAGGATGGGATAGGTTTACCATCTCCAGTCTCAACATAATGCAGGACTCCCTTCATTATTTATAATCATAGGTGGAGGTTGATAAAAGGTCAGAGTACTCATCTAGCAACTGCTCATATAGTGCCTGATTTTCACTGGTAAACTCTCGCCCAAAAGAGGTATCTACTAAGGCTATCAAAGATGGATATTTTAGCCTAAGAACTCATAATCTCTTAAGTTTACGTACATCAATTTTTTAGAGACAGTAAACAAACATAAGCGGCTGGATTTTGGTGCTCACAATCCTAGTTTTATTGGGTAAGTTTGCCAGAAATACAGATATGGACCCAGCATAAGCAGGATCTAATTTCCTGGGAGAGTCTAAATTTTCAAAATAGACGGGTTGTCCAAGCCTTATATCTCTAATAAATATCCATAAGGGATATTTAAGTGTACCTGGTGTTGACAATAACCTGGGACTTGGGCGGTATAGTAATGACCTTGGTGAGTAGAGGGCATGCCCTTGTGCCCATCTACCACAGGACGAGATATCTTCACCTGAAAGCCTCTCACATGTTATTTGATCCTATAAATTTGTCCTCATTCTCCTGAGGCAGAGCTTAGCCTTTATCACTGACTTACCATTTTGAGAGGTCTCAAGTATCAGTGGGACCCTATGTCCTGTTAGGGACAAGAACCCACCATCATATTGTACAAGTGTGGAGAAGTCACGGAGAACCAGTCCTGAGTAGTTGGTCTAAGCTGAAGTTATCTAAGGCGACTTCTGAGGTATCCAGTGCCAATTTGCCAGAGTGGATAAATGACAAGGAGTAGGCCCTAATGGATTAAGCATATTGTGCTACCGCTGTTCATACTCTATATATGGGATAAGTCAGGAATTATGTTGATGTAGTCCAACAATTTAACAAGATGTCATTTATGGGGGAATTACTGTCAATATTGGAGTGAATAGGAACTTTATGAACTTGAATAGAAACTCATATTAACCCACTTTTAGATTGTGGGGCAAAGTAGTGTAAAAGATTTCACTAAGAAGATAAAGCCTTAACAGGTTCTTTATCTTCAAGTAGTACTAATTCCTCTCCCCTAAGTACAACAGCATAATACTTAGAAGGTATCATCAAGTGCTTTGATACAGTACAGGGATATCAGCATGGAGAGCCTCATCCTTCATGATGACTACTCTTTTCTCGTATGTATAATTTTGGAACTGTGTACTCAAATACCCTTGTAATTAAAATCATATATAAGATTATAATTGGACTTTTCGCCCTAGCTCCCAGGTCTACTGCTCAGGTTCTGATATGTGCTTTGGTATAAATTAATGATATAGTTGAATAGGTCAATAATATTATGAAGACTATCGCCCTAGTTGATCTTCTCAAGATTAAAAATGAGTATTGTATCCAATGCTAGACTGGGTCTAACGCTCTTCTCTTTCTTCATGCAGGAGCTGGCGGATTAATTTGTAACCACTTAGACATAGAAACCTTTCATATTAACAATTACTCAAAATTTGGAAAGTATCAAAACAAATAAGAGAATTCTCTTCTCTTCCACTCTTATCTCTAGGGTATATAATCGAAATTGTAAAGATATTTAAATGTTTATTCCAAGTAGAATACAAATTTATTTTATAAATTTATTACTTTTGTTACTTCTTTACTTACTTAAATGAAGGGAACTATATATTATCAGGCACCCAACTCTTCCATTGGTGCCTCACTAGGAAACGTCAGCCATTGCTAATTGATTAGAACTCTGTGTTCACACCCTCAAGGACCTTCCTCATCTGCATAATCAGATTTTGCCGCCAACTAGAGTTGCAAACTTTTTATTTAATTGAAAAAACTATTTCCACAATATCTATCAGCCTCAGTGGACTACCTTATCTAGGCTAAAAACCTGATTAGGTAATAGACTTTTACCTATTAACTGCTGATCATGTTACTTAAGAGGTCTAACTGTGAGTCACTACCACAAGCATTTCAATGCTTCATTAACTAAACATAAATCAATTTGTTGATCTGTGATAAAATCTGATTAACTAGTATGATTAATTTACTAAAATTACATCATAAATAGAACCATATATTAAATGCATTGGCAGAAATTATACAACAAAAATCAAGTAATATGGTGGGAAAAATCCAAGCGTATTAACTAATATCTTCAAGGAGTTTCACCCCAAAAATATATTTATTTATTTATTTAAGGCAAGATGACAGGGGATGGACATTTCCAAAATAGAGAAAAAAAGTATCAATATAAAACCTGAGCAGGGTCAACTCTCTTGCAGAAAGTTTTTCCACATCCAGATCAGTACTTGGATTTTTCTGGTTATGTCATGGGTAAGATTTTCGTTTTATTAGACCTATTCCCCTCAAACTATGGTTATTATTAGTAAAAAAATAATTTCCGCATTCACTAGAGGGCCTCATCCCCTAGTGGAAAGTAAATAAATTATAATATAATCATCTTTTTAAAAATGGGATTACTGAAATACCAACCTATCCCCTCTTGACTAGATTACCCAGAAAAAGATAAGACTTTGGGAAAAGATGCCGCCTTGGGCCATAGCAGGCGTTATAATCCCCAGAGCTACTCATTGCTCTAGTCTCAATTTATTCCAGGGCAAATGACATCTCCACATATTTTTTTCTGATATCTTTCAAACTCTGTGTTGTAAATTTATTTTATTCTTAATAGAATGGTGTTCAATTTTTTCTGCAATGATATCCCAAATTTTTCAAGAATATCCTTTGGAATTTCCCTACTTTTTCGTCTATCTAACTTATCCTGGATGTGATAATGCTACCATAAACTAAATTTACATTATTACTATTTGTTTTTAAGTAAAATCAATACTCTCTGCTAAAAAACGAGGGTAAAGTTTGCCCCAAGATTGGTAGGGTTGTCTCCTCAAAATAACACTTGATACCATACTTTTCAGGAACATGTCTCAATGATTATGCCATAATTTTGATTTACTAGTGCTATGGCAGGAGCTGATACCGCCAGAGATCCAACCCAAAGAGATGTGCACTGTATGCTCCACATGCTATTGTGGAATCCAGTTTGGCAGTTTTACTATCTCTAGTGCTCTTTTAATATAAATTTTATTTGGGAAAGGCCGATCATATATATTGGACACTTTCTAATAAACACCAACTACAAAACGCCAAGAGTACTAGAGGAACCTCAGATGAGCCAAAGCTACCTCCTGTTGCCAGCAATACTGCCAGTGGAAGGAAGAGGTGGAGTGACAGTGGGCAAAACTGAACACAAATGAAGGAAAGGGTCTGACACTATGAGTCAGGTTTTGATTGTAACAGGTGTAGGAATCCAGCTGGGTTACACTCGCTTGGTGCTACGCCACTGGATCCCACAAAAAATTTAATAAAATAAAACTTAGAAGACTTATAAGAAATAGGTTTTTATAATAATTTAATATAAGGGTGGGGGTAAAAATGAGAAGCTATCCCTTTCTGATAATCAATGATTTGTATTTATACTAATTTTGGGGTTGGAAGGGATTTGAAAATAGTTTCAGAATAGCTGCAACGCATTTCAAATTAGGAAATATGGGTGTCATTCCTATCAGATTGTGAGGGAAGTTAATTAATTTTTGGTAAACAAACGTTGGGGTTTTGGGGCAAAATATACCCAAGAGGCAGGGTTTTGATGTACCCCAACCAATCACCACTTGAGAAATTTTTCTCACCTTGGGTGTAACAGATGGGGCTCCCAAAACCCAGCCCGCCACCTGCTTAAACCACCACCCCCATATGTGTCTGTACCAACTCTGAATGGTCCTGTCCAAATGGATGGCTTTGATGTGCACACTGAGTCAAGGTGCGGTTCATCAGCCTCTGTCACTTTGGGCCTCTGGGCTGAGGTGCATCCCTATGGCCTCTGTCACCTCGGGGTCACCAAGCTGAGGTGTGGCCAACCAGCCTCTGTTGCTTTGGGCTACTCTGTCTCCATCCCCTCTCACTAGGGCAAGGCCACTCTCAAAAAAATCTTGGCGCGTCTACCCCCTTCCTCTCCTCCTCATTGCAGTGCCATCTGCACCCCCAACCTTGCTTAAATAAAAATACAATTAGATGAAACAAGTCCGGAGAATAGCATTCTTTTTGGAAGTAGACTCGAAGTTGGAATAGAATTCCAAAGTGAGGTCCATTGGAGCTGACCTCGCTTTGAAATATTTCCTAAAAAGGCTAAATGAATTGTGGGTAATGAGGGGCGCAAAAGCCTCCAGAATTGATGGCATCCATGCAACTCAGCAGAGAAATGGAGGGGAACCTCAGAACAAACAACCAACTAAATAAATGATTTATATATTTTATTCTGTTATTGACCCAAATAGGAAAATCCTACTCGGAATAACAGAATTGCAACTATTGACATACATAAATAACATAGTTCCCAACCTTATGAGATTCATGTATGATCATCAATCGTTACATTAGCCCCTTGTAAAATGGAAAGACCAGCGGATTTGGACCTGAACCAGCAAAGCAGGCGTGCTGCAACCAACAACTTTTTTGAAAGGGGACCTTTTTTGTGAGCAGCTTGGGGAAATTGACCAGAAATCCAGAGCCCCCAGATCAAATAAACGGGTTCTCTGGAGGTCTCCTGGCAGGCACAAGAGGCTATAACCACCAGCAGTCTGGCCCACCCCCCAAGCTCCCCAAACCCTTCGTCAGTGGACCTTACAAACCAACGAAAGGGACTTATGACCCATGGCGATGCTTGGGACATTGACCGCGGCCATCTTGTAGGCTAACTGGTACCACAGCCTGCCAAGGTAAATTACTTTGGAATTCTATTTTGACTCCGAGTCTTCTTCCAATAAAGGCCACTATTCACTGGACTTGTTTTATTTAATTATATTTATGTAAAGAAGGATTGGGGGTGCAGATGATGATGCCATAGTAGGAGAGGAAGGAGTTGAACGCGCTGGGATCCTTTTGGAGTGGTATTACCCTGATGAGAGGGGAAGGAGCCAGATTGGCCCAAGGCGACAGAGGCCAGTGCACTGCACCTCAGCCCGGTGAACCCAGCAAGGCCATCCGTTTAGAAAGGACCATTCAGAGTTGGTACAGCCACATATTGTCGTGTAGGTTTAGGGCTGGTGGCGGGCTGGGCCTTGGGAGCCTCATCCTTTACATTGGGAGCCTGCCACCACGCCTATAAAAGGGGGTGGACCCTGTGCATGTGTAGTAAAGGACTTGGTGCTGGTTGGGGGAGTAGCTTCCGCTGGTTTCCCCAAAGTTCGTTGTATTGTTGTCAAATTTAATCATTAGATTTTACTAAAAGTTCCCTTGTGGGTTTTTAACTTGTGTTACCCCAATTAATGGGGTTCCACCGAGAGTTAGCCAAGGACTTTTGGCCGCAATTTCTATACCATTGGTTTTATTATTGTGAAATTCACTCTCAAAATCCTCAGATAATCAAAAATGGCTGACATTTTTCTTTTCCAGCTAAGATTGACCTAAAACATTCTTCTTTTTCAGCTGCAAAGGCAAATGTCTGACATCACCCCCTCAATAATGTTGGGGGGCGAGTAAAGCCAGAGGAAACAGCCATGTACATAATAGATAGTGATTCCGGTGGCTAGTAATTTTATAGAGTATTCATTACCTCTTTTGTAGGTAATGATGAAGGGACTTCACCAGATGGATCCCAGCTTGCAGCTTCCAGGTGTGATGCGGTAGTGGTAGTATAGTACCATGTCAGATACTCGGAAAGTAGGTATCGGAGTTCTGGTCTCATTGGCTGCCTGCCCTTCCTTTGCCAACCATCTTTGCTAAGTTCGTCATTGCTTCTTATTTTTGGTGTATAATGTGTTGAGCCAATCTTCTCATAACTTTCTCAGGCTCCTCAACCCTAGAGGAGAATACATCCTTAAACAAGAGAGCAGGTATTCCTGGTTCTCGCCCATACAAGACATGGATTGGGGACATCTTCAATACCTGGTGATAACTAATTTGGTAGGCCATTAGGGCACTGGGTAAGTATTGATCCCAATGAAGTGGATCAGAAGAGGCCATTTTTTGTAAGATGGATACCAGGGTACCATTTGCTCTCTCCACAGTTCCTTTAGTAGAGGGATTATATGGAGCTGAGAAAAGTTTTTGGGCCCCATGGATGCGGCCAGGATTTTGATTACTATGGAGGATAAGTTCTTGTCATTATCGCAGAGTAAGACTTGGGGGGCACCCATGTCAAGAGAAAATGCATTGATGTAAAAAGGTGGCTGTGGCCTTGGCCGTTTGAGCTGGAAGAGCCACCACTTCCACCCACTTAGTGAAATGATCAATAACTACTAGGGTAAACTTATTCCCCCTAGTAGTCTGAGGAAGGGGCCTACTACATCCAAACTAATGGTGTGAAATGGTTGTTGAGGTGTAGTGGGTTGATACTAGTATCTAGTCTTGAATATGAATTGCTTCTTACATGTAAGGCAAGCTTCCAATACATCAACAATTGTTTCTATCATTTCATCCCAATAGTACCGATCCCTAATCCACTCATATGTTTTCTTCACCTTCCATGACCTAGGGTAGAGTGAGCTACTAAGATAGCGGGTATGCATTTCAAAGGCTGAAGGTAAGGCAGCTATTTTGATCCCACCTACTTATACAGTTTTCCATTTTCTACTTTTGTGTTACAGGAGTGCCGAGCTAACATCTTCTGGACGGGCTAATCTTCATCCTCCCATTCATTGGGGGTCATTAAGAGGTCATGTAACTTCTCCGACTCACTATTATCCATATGAAGTACAGGCAACCAAGTCAACCCATCAACATTCATGTGCCGGGCTCCAGCATGGTGTTCATTCTTAATATCATATGGCTGGAGATTTAGAGCCCAACGAGCTAACTGGCCAGTAGGGTCCTTCTATTTTGTAACTATTTTAACGAAGCGTGGTCTGTAACCACAGTGAAGGCAGTCTCATATAAAAAAGGGCAGTAGTGCTTCACAGCTAATAGAACAGCGAGGCACTCGTTCTCAGTTACACTATAATTGCGTTCCACTTTTGACAGCATCTTACTGAAATAGGATATTGTATAATATGCACCATTTTCATCTAATTGGGCTAAGATGGACCAATGGCATAGTCTGAAGCGTCAGTAAACAGGATAAAAGGTCTTTATAGTCTGGGTGTCTCAGGATAGGAAGTTGTTGTAACAGTTGTTTCAACGTCTCAAAAGCGGCCTTCTGTTCAGCACCTAATATAAAGGGGTATTCTTAGTCAATAAACGAATTAGTGGTTCGCTGAGCTGAGCAAATTTGGGAATAAATTGATGGTAAAATCCCATCATTCCTAGAAATACCTGAATGTACCATAGATTCTTAGGGGGAGGTATCTTCGAAATTGCTTCAACCTTATCTAACATGGTTTGGATTCCTTTTTGAGAAATGGAGTGTCCAAGGAAATCCAATTTCTTTTGGAAGAAGGTAAATTTTGAAGGCTTTAACTTAATGTTTGACTTGCGTAATCATTAAAACAACTCCTTCAGATGTTCAAGATGTTTGTTGAAGATATGGGAGAACACTGTGATATCATTAAGGTATATGATGATAAAAGTTAACTTCAGGTCCCTCAGAGTATGGTCCATTGCCCGCTGAAAAAACCCAGGTGCGTTACACAACCCTTGTGATAATCAGGTTGGTTGGAAAAGGCCCTCAATACAAATGAGAGTAAATTTCTCCTGAACTTCTGGGGAAAAGTCAATTTGCCAATAGCCAGTAGCCAAGTCCATGGCGAAGAAGAAGTTGAAGTTAGATAGTTGGGACAGGGCGTCATTAATGCGTGGATAGGATAACTATCTTTTTTTGTGAAATTAATTAATTTTTAAGTAGTCTATAACTATTTGATGATCTCCATTTTTCTTTTTATTAAGCAACAGAGGAGAAAACCAAAGGCTTTGTGAGGGAACTAACAATCACGCATCTAGCAATTGCTGGAGCTCCATCCTCATTTGATCTTCTTCCACCTTCAACTTTTGGTAAGGTTTAGAAAGAATAGGGCGGGCATCACCCACATCAATATATTGACACTAGCCTTTCATGTGACCATAGTCATGTTCTGATTTAAAAGATATGTCTCTATATTCATCTAATAAAGTATAAACCTTTTTCAATTTGACTGGGGTTAGCTCATCTGATATGAAAGTTAGGTAGAGTGAACACAAGTTTGTTTGTAGAAAACCCAAATCTGCCATAGAGCCAACGGAGTGGATACGTTTAATATCCTCCACTGGAATTAGGAGGCTTGGCCAAACTAATGATGTTTTCAAAAGATCATGTCTTTTCCGGTGAGGTTTCCCAGAAAAAGGGTAATAGGCTTCTGGTAGGCTGGGTCTAATACCTCAGGCAGTACCCTAGGCTTTAAAGGGGCTAACGCCCTCAGAACTTGTGATATGAAACAAGCAGTGGTGTGGGATTTAGATCGTAATTTTAGTATCAACCACGCGTTGTTTCCCAAGCTTAAATAATACCTCATCTGCAGCATAGAAAGGGATGCCATCCCTTGCATCCACGGATTTGGGCAATTTCTTAGTGTGGCGTCCTGAGGTGGAGTAAGATAAAGTCATAGCTGAGAAAGGGTATTCAATCAGGCAAGAGTATTCATGCGTGCTTGGTTCTTTGTTGGTTAAGACTGACAGGACTTCATAGCCTAATAATGAGAGGTATCCTTATTTCATGTTTATTATTCCCTCATATTCTGTTCATAAACTGAGTGATGATTAGCATATCATATGCATTGTTGTCCAAAGCCACACCAGGGGCGACTAGATAAGCTTTCCAATAAAAATGGGAATGGAAGAGTATGCTCCAACGGCACAGGTATTATTGGGGCCTGTAGTTCCAAATTCTTGTGTATACTCCAAGTCAGGAGCTAGCTTTATCTTCTTGATAAGCTTAGTGGAGATCATATTAACAGGAGAGCCAGTGTCCAGGATAGCTAGAATTCGGACTTTCTGTATAATTACTTCAACTTTTGTGAAGGTTCCTCGAAAGTTAGGTGCCAAAGCTAAGACCTCCCTGAGATGAAAGGTGGCGGCTAATTTGCGTGCAGTCTCAGGATATTTATCTATAATGGTTTTCTGGGCTGAATATGCGGAAGAGGTTGAATCAAGATAGCTATGAACTGATCACCATCGCTGGCAGTATCAATAACTTTGGGCTAACCTAAAACTTGGATGAGTTACGTTCCCTCAGGAATGATGATATGGTTCACTCCTCCAGAGTTTAAATGATCAGGAACTTCTACTTCTGCAGGTGCTTTTATAATATAGTATCCTACGTCATTGTAACCCCCTCAGATTTCTCACCAAAGGTATTCTCCACAACGGGCAAAGCTGCAATGGTAGTAGGGGAGATGGCTACAGAAGATTGGTTCACCTTAGGAGATGCATTTTTCTGCTTGGCTGGAAGAGAAGGCACAGAGGCAGTAGTGATCTTGTGCAGCCGTAAGGGTGTTACATCTTTACAGGATGAAAGATCAGGTTTAGCAGGGAGGCTAGGCACAGGTGACCTCACTCTCAATGGTTAAATAGGCGAATGCTCCACAATGGATAGGGCCTAGTTGTCACCTCCGGTTCATGTTTTGTGGCACATACATGAAGTTTGGCCACATCTAACAAAGCCTCATTTATGTCGCGGATATTTTTAAAGTAAAGTTTCACCAAGATGATATGCCTAGATAGAGAGGGTTTAGAAGATAACCCAGATAATAAGGCACCGATAGCATTGTCAAGGGTGAGCAGGTTGAAGGCAAACAACCTTAGCGCAGAGAGGTAAAAACGTTAAGCAAAGGTAATAGTGATTCACCCTCATATAAGCTAAGGCGCATAAAGGCCTGTTTCTCCCTATGTAGACTCTTCTTTGACCCAAATTCAGCCATAAGAGTCTCCTTAACCTCTGTACAAATGTACTCAGGGTTCAGGTGGGGTACAGCCATCTCTTGTGCTAAGCGGCTTAAACAAGGAAGGATGTGTAGGATTTTTGTTTATCTGAGGCACCATCCATAGCAGCTTCATAAATATATAAAAATTTAGTAATGGTCCCTTTGCCTTGTATTTATTTGTACTTAAGAAAAAGCTTGTAAGGGCGCTGTTCAAGCTCCTCAAGGCGGGACAAAGCGTTGGTTAGTTATTTTTCAAAGCAACGAGGTTTGGTGTACAGGGATCCCCTGTAGTGATCACCATTTTTGTAGGAATCCAGCTGTGTTACACTCGCTTGGTGCTATGCACTGGATCGCACAAAGGATAAAATGAAAAATAGAAGACTTTTAAAAGATAGGTTTTTATAATAATTTAATATGTTTCTCTCTCATAACAATCACTTTAGTTACTACAATTTGATTTGAACAGCAAATTTTGATAATCACACACAGGAGAGATGGGCGACTTTATCAATTAAAATAATACAACATGGGCGAGCGTCGCGGTGAGCGGTGCGCTTAACGGTGCAACTAAGGGCAAGAAACGCCCTGGAGGGGTATCAGGAACCCAATCCACAAAAAAATTGCAAACTCAGAAACCGTCTGGGTTTATGGTATTCACTGTAAAGCACGCGCAATATATGTACATTCAGTTCAAACAACCCTTGTCAAAGGTGGAGCACAGGATCAGACTCTTCCTTGGGGATGAGTCACTGACCCTGTGGGAAAAAACATGTGAGGCACAGCCCTCACTTTTCCCTCACGCGGTGTACGTAGCCACCAACAACATGGGCTAAGGCTGGATCAATATTGGTTTCTAAAACAGCCAATGAAGCCAATGCTGCAGCAAAAGTCTGTGTGGAAATTGCCCTCCTTGAGGGCAGAAAAATTGTGCACACTGCGCGCACCAGATGGAACAAAGCAAAAACTTTGTTCATCTCTTTTGACTCGCTCCCCACCAACCTTCCTCATAAGGTAATCGAGGAGGTGCTCCGCAAAGGTCTCAAGGCCTATGGAGAAATTCAGCAACTCAAATTACATCGATTTCGCCTGATGCCCAACCTGTGCATGGGCAAAGCTATTGCATAATCAACCCCTTCCCATAAGTGGAAGAGAACTTATCCAGAATTCCTTGAACAGCAGAATTTCACTTCTCAGATGGGGGCCAGTTAGCCACATTCCAAGTTACACTGGAACGCGCACCGCCCATTTGCAACCACTGTGGCTCACTGGGCCACAAGGAACACGCATGCCCTGTGAAAGATGGCTTAATGGAAAATGATTATTGTGAGGAAGCAATGGACGAAGATAATGAAAACTTCGCCAAAATGACTGATGGCCACCACCCATTCCGCTGGGGTGAAGATGGACTATACTCCATCGTGGACCCAGTTACAAGCAAACAATGTAAAGCGGCACAAAAATCCCGCAAGTGAGCATCAGCTGAAGTGGCGGCACACGCGGAGTCCGCCATTAACCCCAGACAAATTCAGGAGGATATTTTGGATATTCACCGAGCCAACCAATCAGAACAATATGCCCAGGTCGAAAATTTTCACAGCATCTTGACTGAGTCATAAAGCGACATCAGTCATGCACATACTGAGGAACAATGCAACTGCAATTTGGGAGAAAATGCAATGCACAATTCACCAAAGTTGAACCTCAAAAACATAGAATCCAATCAACAATCCGCATCAAATCAACATGAGACCTGTGCTGGAAAGGTTGATGCAAATGCAAAAAACCGAAATTCCCTTGAATCATTGGGTCAGATCAAGGAAACCAACAATGGCAGTGAAAGAGTTGGAGTACAGACGTGGAGCATGGCCAAAATGAGCCGCGGTGGGATAGGACCAGAGGGTCCTCCCAACCGCTCCTGAGGCGCCATGGGCACCTCAGTGTCAATAGGGATGCTAAACATCGTGGGAGCCAGGGATCATACATCCTAAGCCAAAAAGCTGGAATTCCTGCGAAAACCTCTTGTAGACATCTTGGCCATCCAAGAAACCCATTGTATACAAGGGGAAGAAGGATCCTGGTCAACCAGGGTCGCACCAACACAATCAGTATGGACATCTCACTGTGGAGTGATCATCTGAAACAACAAAAAATTTAAAATACAATTTTGTCATCACACTTACACGGTTGAGTCCTGGTAGCAACAATCACATGCCAAGAGGAAATAGTTTTGATAGCATGTGTCTATGCACCGTGCACTGCAACTGAGAGAAAACAATTTTTTGGAAACATATCTACTCTCACCCTCCCACCAGATACCATTATGTTAGGCGATTTCAACTGCAGGGATAACCCCAATATGGATCGATGGCCTAATCCCTGGGGATAGCCACCTGGACACATTAAATTCCGCACAATGAAGGCATCTCTTGGCTTACAGGATGCTCTCCCCCCAGTTCACCACTCCTTCCCCACATGATGTGGCCCAACATACGCAAGGGAGCGCTCATATTGATGAGTCGCATTGACCACATACTCATTTTGTAATCCCACCGCTCAAAAATCTCCAAATTACAACAAAAAAGATCAATTTTTCTGACCACCGATTGGTTACAGTGCATTTAGCGCCAACCCAATTCCACACACAGGTGTCATCTTGGAGAAAGCTTCACCCAGAAAATATAAAATTGCCTAAGATATCTGACTGGGTCAATAACGAGGCTACAAACCCAGAATTCACAGCCCCATACACTTCAGATCTCATCAGAGCATAATAAAAATTTCAAAAAGGATTTAATCAACAAAACCTGACATATTGCATCATGTAAGTACACCGTGGACATGGCAACAATCAAGCGTACCTTGGCGGAACTAGACCACCTGGAGATAAATACTCCAAGATCTGGCTATAGCCCCAACTGGGGACATAAATGGGCAGAAATATCTGCCCAACTTAATCTCATCTTTGAACACCAACACATAATCAAAGTATTCAACAAAGGTAAGTTCATAAAGGAAGGCGAAACCTGTTTGACATACTTTTTCTGCCAATTATACTCCAACGGAAACCAGCCTGCATGCACACAGGTCTGCAAGACCAACAGCACCGTGGCAACCGACCCTGAGGAGTTAAGGCGGAAGTACACCGCTAATAAACCAAATTATATCATAAAACGCCAACAGATTCACAAAAAATTAAAGAATTTATACAAACTGCTGTGATACAAAGTACACCACTTATTTACAACATACTATCCCTAATTACACGGGAGGAGCTTTAGGAGACAATTTGCGGTTCACCACATAGGAAATGCCCAGGGCCTGATGGGATACCCTACAAATTTTAAATAATATCTTCAACAAATCTCCCCCCTCCTATTTACGTCTATGAATCAATGCTTGTTGGAAACACGCCTATTACCAGAAGGCCGTGAATCCTATGTTATAACTTTGTATAAAAAGGGTGACAAGTTGGACCTGGCCAACTGGCGCCCAATTGCACTCTCCGACACTAACACAAAAATTCTAACAAAAATTTAGCAGCTAGATTAAGCGCAATTGCATCTGACGTCCTATCACCCAACCAGTTTGGTTTATACCAGGGCGTTCAATCTGGAATAACATTCACCCTGTTGCAAACATTGGCCAATCCAAAGCAACTGGTGCCCTGGTCTTCTTGAATCAGGAAAAGGCGTATGACCGTGTTAGCTGGCTATACCTAAAAGAATGTCTACATGCCTTCAAACTCCCACCAAGATTTGTAAAATGGGCGATGCTCCTAACAGAATCTGCAACCATGGCTGTATGCGGCCCTGGATTCCTAACAAACAAGATTAAACCACACAGAGGGCTCAAACAAGGGGATCTCCTCAGCCCACTGCTATACAAATTCAGCTTTGAACCACTCCTCCAAGTAACTGACTCACGTCTCATGGGGATAACCGCACAAGGACAACCAACAGTCAAGATATTGGCCTTTGCGGATGACTGCATATAAGGTACTGCAAACAATGAAGATGCCCGACAGCTAGAACGCACTCTAGAGAAATACTGCAAGGTGAGCAATGCATCGCTCAACAAAAGAAAGACAGAAATCATCCTCTTAGGCAAATACACAAACAACTGGGCCACAACCTCAGAACCTCATACCAACACATGAAGAAAAAACCTAATCATTTTACCCTTTGCATCACCTCCCACCACCACTCCTGTCCCACCTTGGAATTTGGCTAGAATCAGGGGATATGCTAATGAGACAATGGAAAGTAACCTGTTACAACGAGTATCCAAACGCGTAGCCTCCCTCAAGGGAAGAACCCCAGGATTAACAGGGCGAGTTACAGTTGCTAACTTGCTCATCCTCCCAATACTATGGTACCTGACCCACACGATCACCTTCTCACCTACCTTTATAACTTTAATCCGCACGTTTATCCAGGGCTGGCTGTGGCCTGGCTCTCACCCTCCTATACGGATGGAAACACTATTTGGCCCACGTTCAAGTGGAGGCATGGGACTAATAGATTTTGAGAGCCACGCCAATCACATCCTAGGTACCTGGATAAAGGAAGTCCTTGCTTCAGACCTCCCGCAACAACATTGGTCCAGAGCAGCGAGGACTAACTTTATACAGGCGCTCAAATAAACCAACCCACATAGCCCACCCAGACTACTTTCATACCTTGCCAAGCACCCTACTGCAACGGGTCCGCATGGAACCTCCCCTCATATCAAACATATTCTCTGAACTATCCGCCGTATGGGATGGACCATAGAGAACACAGGTACTATACAGGGAAGGGGATGACTCAGCCCCAATTCAAATAAGAAACCCAGAAAACCACACCCAGAGAGATATGCTCGCAATAACCACAAACATAGATAGGATAGAATAGCTAAATATGTTGGACATTCCCTATGATTTAACCACACAGAAGGCAATGTGGAAAATGACTCACCACCCACTCCTACAGTCGAGGATAAGAGCAAACGCCTGGCGCTGTCTGAGAAGGACCTATAGGATGGCGGACTGCTCCAACTCCATCCATGAAACATGTGCAGTATGTGGAGGGGAGGGATCCCTACATCACCGCCTAGAAACATGCCCCCCAACCAAAGCTATATGGCAGGAAGTCGCACGCCTGCTTAAGATCCAAAACGAACAAGAATTCTTGATATCAAAGAGCATCTTCGCGCTCCAGATCGAGTCACCAATCCCCTCTACCCTCCGCTCCCTAATAATACCCATTGCAATGTGGACAATCCACACAATTGCATTAGATGCGTTCAAGGGCACGGTTCTAACCATTTATGGGGTTATTAATATATTCATTGTCCACTTACTGGAGCACTTCCAAGCCTGGCTCTATGGATATATGAGACCAAGGCAAAAAGCGTTTATTGAATCATGGTTCCCACTCTTGTTCCTCCACACAGAACCTTTCCTTCACACCTGCTCCATAGCAGGGAAACCCCCTCAGAGTAGCGCACCAACCCCCATACCTGGCAGTCCCGCTGGCAACAGGGGTAACTTGAGTACCCTGGGATGCCCAATTTTATATTTGTTGGTTATTTCCTTAGTTTTACATATATTCAGTAATGTCCGTCCCCTGGTCGGCTTACCTTAGTTAAATAAATAAAAAATAACTTAATATGAGTTTGGGGGTAAAAATGAGAAGCTATCTCTTTACAATATGCAATGATTTGTATTTAAACTATTATGGGGGTCAGAAGGGATTGAGGATAGTTTCAGAATAGCTACAACACATTCTGAATTAGGAAATATGGTGTGTCCCTTCAGATTGTGAGGGAATTTAGTTAATTTTTGGTAAATGGACGTTGGGGTTTTGGGGCAAAAAATACCCATGTGGCAGGGTTTTGATGTACCCCAACCAATCACCACTTGAAAATTTTTCTCACCTTGGGAGCCTGCCACCACGCCTATAAAAGGGGGTGGCCACCGTGCAGATATAGTGAAGGACTTGGTGATGGTTGGGAGAGTACCTTCCGCTGGTTTCCCCAAAGTCCATTGTGCAATCAGGGAATTCTCATCATTAAAATTTTACTAGAAGTGCCCATGAAGGTTTATAACTCATGTTACTCCAATTTATAGGGTTCCACCAAGAGTTGGCCAGGGACTTTTGCTAAACTTTTCTATAGCATTGGTTTTATTATTATGGGATTCTCTCTTAAAATCCTCAGATAATTGTAAATGGCCAACATTTCCCTTTTCCAGCTGAGATTGACCTAAAACATTCTTCTTTTTCAGCTGCAAAGGCAAATGTCTGACAACAGATTCAAAACCAGAACAGGCTATATAAACTTGGCATGGTTTTTGTCCCAAGATTGACCCATCTTGTTTACTTTTTTGAAGGAAAGGGTCTGACGAGAGGAACCAGATGGGGAATTAGGCTGACATCAACTGCCATTGGTGGGATGGAAGGTGGCCAAACAACCAAGCTTTTAAGAGATCTGTGAGGTAGGATTAGAAGTGACGCACAGCCTCAAGGAGGGTTGGGGTAGTTCCAGATAGTGCGTCAATTACAATAGTGTGGGTCATCCATAGTGCTATTGCAACAATTAAGGCGTGGAGCGAAGGGTGGATAGAGGAGGTCATGGAAAAGATGAAGCTGTTTTTAGACAGGCTGAAATTCTGCTCACGCTTCTTAAAAAAGAGGCGCATAACATCCCACCAGATCGCCTATGATGGCAGGCAATCTTCCAAGCAATGGACTAATGACCTATACCGACTGCAAACAATGAATGAAGGTTGAGAGGCATTGGTCAGATCAGCAGGTGGTACAATTTTCTTAGGCATCTCCGCACATGGGCTCGAATCTGGGGTTGTAACAAAGGATGGTGTATGTACCGCCAAATCTCCTTCTGGATCTCCAGAGAGTACAGAATGTCTAGATTTTCAAAGTAGTCCACACGGGTAAACGTGGACTTTGGGATACCAGGTTGTTCAAAAAGACTTGCCCACAGAATTCTTGTTTTAAACAGGGTGTAGGGCGATCCCTCTTGGCGGTGTGTCCACTGATGCTGAATCACCATTAAGCGCCCCACATGGAGATGAGAATACTTTTGAAGTGGGGTGGCGTCCCATGCGGGCCTGTGGCAGAGGGATGAGAGACTAGGTAGTTAAGAAGAGACTGGGGGTGGGTAGGATTGTAGAGGCCAAGGGCGCGGGAAAAATTGGAGTGGGCCATGCATGGCCAGTGTTGGGCTGGCAGTGTGGGGTCGGTGACTGTAGCGATCCAGGTTCCAAGTATTTTGGCGGTGTGGGCCTTAGTTGAGCAGACCATACCACTACTATGGGAGGGCCAAACATGACATCTAGGTGCACCAGGGGAGGTCGGCCTAACCATAGACACCCTTGTATGAGAGCATATAAAGAATTGAAGAAAGACTGGAAAAGAAAAGGCATGGGCCGCAAACCAGCATTTGACAGGAGCATAGAGTTGGTGAGTGCAACACGGCCTGTGAGGGAAGTCTAGTGGGCTCTGAGGGAGGCGATGCAATTTTGTGACATTGTCTAGAATGTGATGCTCCATTACTGATGAGGCGAACCCACCTGCCTTCAACCACGCTCCCAAATGGCGCACCAGACCATCAGTGGGTCAGGGTATGAAAGGGAGAACAAGAGGGGCAGTATGGGATGACCGGGGCAAACAAACCAGAGAGCTAGCTGCTAGAGCAGGCTGACTATGGGGTGCTGATGACTACCGGGCTTGGTACAACTTGAGGAGAATAATTTCAGTTTTGGAGGAATTAATGGCGATGCTACTTAACTGGAGTAATCCTGGATAGTTGCCTATAGCACTTGTGCATCATGGTTGTCCAACACCCCAACACACAGTCATCAGTGAATTCCAGCATCCTAACGGGTGCTTGGTCTTGCACATGGACTCCAGCAAGGCGGAATTCACATTGGTAACGATAGGTTGAGGCTGAAGTTGTATAAGAGTGGACTTAAAGGGTCCCCTTGGCAGAGGCCCCTTTGAGGGTGACTTACTTCAGTGATGAAACCAGGGCCACGCACAGCCTTTATGGAAGACTCCTTGAGCAATACCCAACTTATGAACCTGTGGGGGATTTGGAATTGCGGAGGCGGGCTTTGAGGTGATTTCAGTTGAACCTATCATAAGCCTTTTGTTGGTCTAAGAACACAAGCGGCCAAATAGCCGTGGATTGGCAGACACCAGCTACAGCGTGAATGTTGTCCCGTATTGACCATTTGGGGATGAAACCGAATAGCTCAGAGGAGATTACTTCAGAAGCAACTTCACCAAGTCTGTTTGTCCATGATTTTGGTGAGTAACTTAGTTTCTGTATTAGTAAGTGATATGGGGAGCCAATTTGCCAAGTCCAGCTTATTCCCTTTCTCATACAGCGCTATCATGTATGCCTCCTGGCCCCCCAAAGGAAGGGCACATTTATAAAAAACATTTATTCATTGAGGCAAGCATTAGTGAGGAGAAATCTTATTAAAATTTTTTATAGCTCATTTATAATCCCATCTGGACCTCGTAACTTCCTTTGTGGTGCACCGCAAATGGTATACCATTTCTTGAGTAATTAAATTCATTAACTCCAAGTATTGGGAAATGGCGCGGATATGTGCAAATCAAGAAACTCATCAGTTTTGGTAAGCTCTACAGGTTCATACTTAAACAATTTGGAGTAAAAGGTTCAAGCTTGATTGCCACTTTTGCTGGAGTGTCTGCAAAGGAGTTGTCTATCCTCCTCACCTGTGTGCAGCCAAGCTCTGTCATGCTGTTAAGAATTTGTGAAAAATGTAGGTGGAGCACATGTCACCCACCATCATATTTTTTGCCTTGAACTGATCATAAACGTGATTCTTGTGTTGTCTTACCAGTGCCTTGAGATGAGTAGACACTTCTGCCTATTATGACCCCAAGCCAAGCTTTATTCTGAAGCAGGGACATTAGACTCCCAGTGGTCAACTTTCATTAGCGTGCACTTAATGGCACTGAAGCGGCCTGAGAGCAATACGGTGAGATGTGGCGTGTATGAAGGAAGTGTTCACTTTGAAGGTTGACCAGGTATAAATTGGATCAGCGCAGAATGGTGTGGAGAACTCCAGTGACAAAGTATCAGTGTTCACTTATGCTGAATACATGGATGGCGTAAAATCAGCCAGTTTAAGTTTGCACCACTTTGGTGCCTGTGTCGCTGGGTTTGATATTGTGAAAAAATTGACACCATCTTGTGGTCCAAGAAATTAATGTTTGTCATTATAAAGTACACAATCTGGGGGTGAAAGTTCAACAGGGAAAGAATAAGGTCAATGTGGGACATAGATTTTAGCTGACCATTGTGCACTTGGAGATAAACATGTTGGGTAGCAGCTGAGCATGCTTGGGGAGGGAATCAAAAAGTACCTAGGCGGCTTTCAAGATGTGAAGTTTGATGTCCCCCTGTGGAGGGTAGGCGTTGAAGGCCAAAAGTCAGTGGCCAGGTTGGACCAGCAGTTCAGGTCGCCCACCACAAAGGAATTAGGCGGGAGTGGGAAGGAATTTTAGTTTAGAGGAAATCCTGGCAAGCCTATGCACATGTCAGGGCATAATTATTAACAATAGCATTCACTTGATTATCCCATGAAAGGGACATGACCAGCACATGACCATCGAAATACAAAATTTTAGATATAAATTTGAAGCTATGGGTCACATGTATAAGAACCTCACAGGGCAGTGACCAAAAAGAAAGGGATGGAAGGAGCTTGGTTGCCATGTTTATTGGCGCTATGCGGACAGTGGGATTCCTGAATTTCCAGGATGTCCACAAGTAAATTATTTTTTTAAAAACTCAGTTTCCTAGCCCAGAATGGCAAGGCCTTGAGTCCTGCGATGTTCAATGTCCCTATTAAGAAGAATCCCCCATCGCACCTAAAGTGCAATGGGAAGGCCCCCTTTCCCTTCCTGGCTGCTATATCAGCAGCTTTGGACTGCAACCATGTGATAGGCGGTGTATCCAAGTCCTTGAGGTTATCCTTATCTGTGGGTTTAGTATTGTTTTTATGTTTTTTTGCTTTGGGATAACCTTTTATTTTGTTGTGCTCCTGCGGTGCACCATTGGAAGCCAACAAAATCTCAGGGTGGATTGGGTTGGGGGAATTGGTTTTAATTGGTGCATAGTACCTTTACGCAGGTAAATCTGACTTAAACACATGTTCTATAGGTTGGTAGATCCAGTCTGATCAGTGAATAGATTTTCAAGCTGCTTCAGCTGCAAATGAATCAATGTCAGCTTGGGTCTGGGCAGTCAGGATCATGAATGCTGCTGAAGCTTCTGCCTTGGCTGCTGCTCTATAAGCTTGTTTGTCCTTTTTGCGCTTTAGTGACACAGTTTTTACCTGAATGAACCACCCCTGCGCACCCCTTGGGAAGGTGGCATCAGTGTCATTGGCAGGTTTGTAATAAGATGGCGCTTCCCATTGCATTGGGGAAATTTTAATTTTGAGTAATGCCCTCTCTGGAAGGGCAGGTGTGTGTCTAATGGCCAAAAGCACAACAAATGGTTCAGATAGGGGATGTGCTATCAACCGTAATGAAGAATGGGTGGAATTCCTGCCCGTCAATATTTTATTTTATTTATTGTGAGGAAGGCTGACCATGGGACGGACACTTCCGAATTTGACCTGAAAGAAACAAAACTTATAACAGGGAAGTCACCCCAGAGAAGCAAAGCTATCCCTTGTTGCCAGCGGTAACGCCACTATGGGGAGGGGGAGAGGACGTGTGAAGGAACCGTAGACACTATTGAACACGTGTGGAGGAAAGGGTCTGATTTGATGAACCAAACTGGGAACCAGGAGGAGATCAGCTGTTGGTGATGCGGTGGGAGGTATCCAAATATCCACGCCTGAAAGTGGTCCACCAAATGAGACCAAAATCTGTGGACAGCTTCTGGGAGGGTGGGGGTGGAGCCTGTGATGGCATCCAAGACAATCGTGTGGATGGTCCACATAGAAATTGCAACCACCAGAGCACGGAGGTAGGGTGTAAGGGGGGAAGCCATTGATAAAGCAAACATATCTCTTGACAGACTGAAGGTATGTGTTTGATCCTGGCCAAGCAGACGTTGAACTTCGCACCATATCACTCTAGAGGTAGGACACTTCTCCATGCGGTGGAACAGCGTTCCATATTGGCCACACATGACGCAGGATGAGTGTAAAGCATTAGAGCGCTCAGACGTATGTTACACTCGCCTCAGGCAACGCCACACATGTGAACGATTTTGTGGCTGCAACAGAAGATGGTGTGCGTATTTCCAATTAGTTTTTTGGGTCTCAATGGAGTAAGGGACGTCCATCATGTCCAGGTAGTCCACCCTGGATAGGACGTGGGGTCGTGTGGGGAGCACGCCATCTTGGATGGGTAGCCCCTGTACCTCTTGTGTGAACTGAGGGGAGGGGCGGCCTCTCTGGGCTGTGTGTCCACTAATATGAATTCTCCTTTGTGCGCTTTGCATGGAGAGTAGGATTCGTTTGTATTGGGTTTTAGTCCCATGAGGACCTGTGGCCGATGGGTGTGAAGCCAGGTATTTCATCAAGGAGTGAGGGTTCGATGGATTATTAAGGCCCAAGGCTCGGGAGAAGTTGGAGCAGGCCGCGCGGGACCAGTGTTGGGAGGGGAGCGTAGGGGCGGTGATGGCCGCAATCCAGGTGCCCAGGATCTTGGAAGCATGAGCTTTGAAGTCAAGCAGGCCCATGCCACCATGATGATGAGGGCCAAACATGACCTCTAGCCGTACTGGTGGTGGGAGGCCTGACCAAAGCCATCCTTGCAGAAGGGCATACAAGGTTTTGATAAAGCTTGGGGAGAAGGGGATGGCGTGCGCTCCAAACCAGACTTTGGAGAGGAGCATAGAGTTGGCTAAAACCCTGCAAGTAAGGGAAGTAGGGTGGACTCTGAGGGAGGCTATGCGCTTCATCACGTTGTCTAGAATACGACTTTCCATTACTTCTGATGCGTACCTGCCTGCCTCCACCCACACACCCAGTTGGTGGACCGGCCCTTGGTAGGGCGTGGCATGAAGGGGAGCACTAGTGGAGCGGTGTGGGGCGAGCTGGGAGGGCGAGCACATGTGGTAGCAGATGGGCCAGGCTGGGCACTGGTTGCTGGGGCCCAGCATGTCAAGGGAGTGTCTGTAAATCTCTTGTTCCCAGAAAAGTGATTTGGAGCGCGAGCCCACATTGCTAGGGAACTAGCCGTTAATATAATGGGGAATGAGGCACCTAGAATTGTGCTTGAGCAGGAGGTTACCCAGGCGAGGGTGTAAAGCACCACATATGAGAACAGGTAAGTAAGAGACCTCCCAACTTGAGTAGACACCAACAGGGGGTCCATAGTTGAGGGTAACTTGGAGTAGACTTGGGTGTCTTGGTCTGGAGGGGACCTAAACGGCCCAAGAAAGCACCTGGAATTCGTGTAAATTGTGATAATAGGTAGTGGCCCACATAGTTGGTGACCGTCCTGAAGAGGTCCACCACCATGTTCGCCCAAGGAACCATTGTAAAAAGATGTAAAATAACAGGTAAATCTATTTAAGAAAGTCGACCAACAAGGAATGTTGGTCACAAAAACATATTTAAAGTGTGTCAGGGATATTTGGGTTCTGCAAAAATGCGCCTAAGCCTTGACGCCTTAATAAACAGACGCTTACATCCATTTTAGTAAAATACACTGAGAGTGCCTTTACTCAAGTAATTGATTGAAGCTATACTTTACCAGAGCTTAGAATTTCATAGCTAGAGTGGGACTCGAACCCTTGCTCTCTAACCAAGCGAATTGAACCATCCTTGTTCATAATGTAAATCGTTTGTTTTAGTGCCTGGGCTGCGATCAGAGGCTGGGCGTTTTGCACCCCATTAGTATCAACCTTGGCATGCTTGGCTTGCACCCAGCGTTGATCTAAGGTGTGTTTCAGGTCAGGAAGAGCCTAAAGCTTCACCTTTTGGGTCTCCTGTCACCCAGCCTTGTTTTTAGCATCTGTTCCCACTATAAAGTCATTAAACCATGACATTACTCTTCTCCTTCTTGGGCTCCACCCCCCTCCAGGGGCGTTTGCTAAATAGAAGTTCTTATGTGCTGGTGGCAAATTCATAGCAGCAACGGCTGGCTTAGGCTGAGATCCTGCAGCCTCAGGAAAACGATTATGGAAAGATTCGATCATGTCTTGGGCATGTACATAATCCCGTGCTGGCACCCAACTGTTCTTTGCCGCGTCAAACCCCTTCCAGGATACCAGGTACTCAAGGCGTCGCTTAACTTGGCGGGAGGCTACTATTTCCTCCACTTCCCACTCTGGTGCCCCATCCACCAGATAAGCCTCGGGAGTCACAGTAGGAGGGCCCTCAAACAATGTCAACTTGCTTTCATTAAAGATGTAGAAGATCTGAAATGCGGAGGGAAGATCCAACTGGTATGAGGCATGTCCCACCTTTCTAACTACACGGTAAGGACCAATCCTCTTTGGACCCAGCTTTTTGCATGGCTGCTTGATAGTGATGTTGCGAGCATAAAGAATCACGAGATCCCCTTCCTTGTATGCTGGACCCACTCGGCACTTTCCATCGGCATTCTCCTTATAAACCCACATAGCTGCCTCCAAACTTGTGGACACCCCTTGATGGACCTTCTTGAGTGTCTTAGCAGAGACCAGCACCGCTTCCACTTTGGAACCACAGCTGGGCTCCATGTTGAAAGCAGGGTTAAAGCTGTGGTTAGCAAAAAAAGGTGAACAACTAATTGATGAATGCAAAGTGTTGTTGTAGATAAATTGGGCCATAGGAAGGTGAGGAACCCAATTTGAATGGTCTGCGTGGTGTAACAACGCAGAAATGGTTCCAAGCACTGATTCACTCGCTCAGTCCGCCCATCTGATTGGGGGTGATAAGCAGTTGAATGGCAGGGGTGGATCTGAAGAGTCTTACACAACTCTTCCCAAAAGACGTAGGTGAACTGGGGTCCCTGGTCACTAGTGATTTCTTGAGGACCCCATGAAGCCAAATACATGGGCGACGAAGAGCCTGGCCATTTAAGCGGCAGTTATAGTTGTTCTGCAAGGAATAAAGTGGGCGAACTTTGTAAATTGGTCCACCACCACCATAATTGCATCATACCCATCTGAAACGGGTAACTCCACAATGAATCCACTGATAGGGACGTCCAGGGCCCTTCAGCCTTTTGGATTGGTACCAGCAACTCTGATAAAGGTTGCTAATTGGGTTTCATTTGATTCCAGATCAGGCACTCTTTGCAGTACCGCCCTACCTGAACAGGCAAGCCCTTACAATTGTAAGTGCGTCGTATCAACTCCAAGGTTTTTGCTTTTCCAGGATGACCTATGGTGATTCCGTCATGATGGTCCTGGAAGATCTCCATGCGCAGTGGTCCAGCAGGAACCCATAGGCGCCCCTGAAACAACACTATCTCATCCTTCACGTGATAACCCCTAGATAAGTTTTCCTGATTCAGGGCACTCTTAGCGAGAACAACAGCATATTCAGCTGATAATGGCTGAGAAAGAACTACCTTCCTAAACATGCTATATTCTGCTGCATTTTCCAAAGGCATAAGCGTTGGCGTATGTACCGTGGACCAAGGAAGTTGAGACAGAATCATACTTGGTGGAATCATCAACCGAGTGTTGTGAATCTCTACCTTCTTTGGATTGGGAGCCAAAGCAGGGTTGCGGCTCAAAGCATCCGCCAAACCATTCTCCTTGACCTTGGTGAATTCATAGGAAAATGTAAATAGGGCAAGGGTCTCATGCCAACGGGTCTGACGTGGTGTTAGAACATGTGGAGCATGGTAGTACAACAGGGCTCGGTGGTCTGTGTGTATCTGGAATGATTGGGAAGAGCCATGTAAGTGGTGACGCCAATAAATCAGCGCCTCCACCACTGCTAATAACTCCTTGTCATATACGGCTTAGTTTAACTCATGCAGAGACATTTTCCTAGAAAAATATCCCATGGGATGCTCAGACCCATCTTCACCTACCTGTAACAGGGCAGCTGCAATGGCGAAGTTGGAAGCATCTGAGGACACAATGAACTCCTTTGCAGGATCAACATGGTGAAGGATGGATGTGGATAACAAGGTGCACTTCACCGCTTGGAACGCATCCTCCAAAATGGGGAACCACTGAAGCACCTTGGCCCCGCTAGCCTTATATAAGGGAGCTGCCACCTCAGATAGATTGGGTGTGAACTTCTTGAGGAACGTACACGTTCCAAAAAAGCTCCTCAGTTCCTTGACAGAGGTGGGGGTAGGCCACTCACGAATAGCCTTCTCCTTGTCTGAAGTTATCATATGGCCCTGGTCAAAAACGACGTTGCCCAAAAAAGTAACCTTGGACTTGTTGAATTCGCATTTACTAATCTTGAGGGTAAGGCAAGCGGCCCTCAATCTCTCCACTACTTGTTGAAGGTGTACTGCATGTGACTCATGATTGGGGGAAAACACCAGAATGTCATCCATGTAGGCAACCGCACATACCTCAACAAGTCTCCCAACGCAGCATCATTGCGGCGTTGAAAGATGGCAGGGGCATTCTTAAGCCCAAAGGGCATAACCCAGAACTGGAAAATCCTTTTTTGGTACGGAATGCAATTAACCACTCCTGGCCCTTCTTTATCCAGATTTGATTGAACGCATTGAGGCAGTCCAGCTTGGAGAAGACCTTCGCCTTCTCCACATAGCGCGCAATCTGAGAATCTAAAGGGATAGGATGGAGGTCGGGTACAGTCACATTGTTATAGTTTCCATAATTGACACATGGGCATAAAGTTCCATCAGCCTTCTCCACAAAGAGCAGTGGGGAGCAAACAGGGGAGGTACGCTGAAAGATGGCCCCTTTGGCCAACCGCTCCTTCACCCATACATCTAACGCCTCTTCCTCCCAGACAGTCAATGGGTATATGGGGGAAGAAATACGCACCAGATCCACAGTAAGTTTAAATTCACAATCAAACTCAGAATGTTCTGGTAGCGTACTAGCTGAAGCTGCATCAAAAGAAGATGCCAACTCCTCCAAATAGGAAGGCAAGGAAAGTCCCACAGTAAGCTTCAGCAAAGGGAATAAATGAACTGGGAACATTGGGCCAATGGGGTAATTTTCCTGGGGCGTTATCCTCAGACAGAGGAACAATCAGATGGTGACCATTTGTTAAAAACAAGGATAAAGTGTTTTCTCAAATTAGTTTTGACGTCAAACTTCCGCCACCACTCAACACCCAAAATGATGGGAAAAAGAGGTTTCTGATAGCTTGAAACTGCTCAGACAATAGATAAGAACCTACCTGAAAATTGACCTGATTCTCTGACGTTCAGTGTGGGGATATCTTGAGAAGCCCCACCTCTAATTATACCACTGGGTGAGTAACTCAACTTAAGGTAGTCGGCGAGGTTTTGTCAATAAAATTATTTGAGGCACCATTATCCAACAAAATAGTTATGCTGAACTTTCCATAAGAGGAAGTAAGAGTAGCAGTCAACAAGAAGTATCCAGAATGGTATTTATCTAATGCAGAAAACGCCATTATTTCACCTGAAAATTCTTCCTCTGGTATCAACAAGCCATCAGGGTATGTTTTGGAATCATAGAAGGGAGGGATAGTGGGACACTCTTACTATTGAGGCCACATATCCCACCACACCTTCTGCAGGTGCATATACATCTTTATATTTATTAAGAAGTTCCTTCTCCATTTCCTGAGAACCCCTAATCATGGAAGGGGTCAAACGAGGGTTCTCAGGAGTAATCTGGTAGTATGATATGGAGTCCTCATCCAGACCATATGAGCAAATAAAAGGTTCGTTTTTGGATAAGTTGCTCACATTATAAAATGTGTTTTCCGGCTCAAATGAACCCCCCTCGTTCCAAAGGTTTGGTGTACCTCGTTATCCAGGGCCATCACCCCCAAGCCCTGAGCTGATGCCTCGGCATGCACCTCAAAACGTGTTGGGGAGAAAAATGATAACAGAATTATTCTTGTTAAATCCAGGTTTGGACCCTTCGATGTTCCCAATTTCCACTGAGATGGGATGAAAATCAGTGGGAAGCATCTCACGTTTCAAGGAAAAATCACTAGTTGTGGAAGCACTATTTTTAGGGACGACCATGAGTGACATCATCGTGGCGGAATCATCTGAAACCTTTACTTCCTTCTTGGGGCTAGATTTCCTGTACAGTTCTAAATTTAGAAGGAGTTGAAGGATTAGAAGGATAAGATTCCTTTATTTTAAGAAGTGCACGCGACTTTTTGGTTCCAGTATTTATATAGTTCAATCTGATGATGGCCCAATTACCTAGCCCCTTCTGGGTTGGGGCGGGGAAACTACCCAAAAGGGTTTTGAGAAGATGATCATGGAAAAGTCTGAGACCACCAGGTGCAAGCAAGAAGGGTGGACAATTCTCAATTGTTAGTTGCAAAAATAATGCTGAGATGTATTAAAACAAAACTTAATGAGAAAACTGTGGTGAGCACCATCGTGGCAGTGATAAATGGCCAGCACACCCAATTTCCTAATATTGGAAGTCCCACACAGATAATTGTATGTTCATATAATAGAAAGGTTGGTCGACTAATGTCAAGAGAGTGTATGTAACTCTCTTGCTCCCAGCAAAGTAATGTGGAGCGCGAACCCACATTGCTAGGGAACTAGCTGTTAAGAGAATGGGGAATGAGGCACCTAGAATGGTGCTTGAGCAGGAGGTAACCCAGGTGAGGGTGTAAAGCACCACATATGAGAACAGGTAAGTAAGAGACCTCCCAACTTGAGTAGACACCAACTGGGAGTCCATAGTTGAGGGTAACTTGGAGCAGACTTGGGAGTCTTGGTCTGGAGGGGACCTAAACGGCCCAAGAAAGCACCTGGAATTCATGTAAATTGTGATAATAGGTAGTGGCCCACATAGTTGGTGACCGTCCTGAAGAGGTCCACCACCATGTTCGCCCAAGGAACCATTGTAAAAAAAATGTAAAATAACGGTTAAATTTATTTAAGAAAGTTGACTAACAAAGAATGTTGGTCACAAAAACATATTTAAAGTGTTTCAGGGATATTTGGGTTCTGCAAAAATGCGCCCAAGCCTTGACGCTCCAATAAACAGACGCTTACATCCATTTTAGTAAAATACACTGAGAGTGCCTTTACTCAAGTAATTGATTGAAGCTATACTTTACCAGAGCTTAGAATTTCATAGCTAGAGTGGGACTCGAACCCTTGCTCTCTAACCAAGCGAATTGAACCATCCTTGTTCATAATGTAAATCGTTCGTTTTAGTGCCTGGGCTGCGATCAGAGGCTGAGTGTTTTGCACCCCATTAGTATCAACCTGGGGATGCTTGGCTTTCACCTAGCGTTGATCTAAGGTGTGTTTCAGGTCAAGAAGAGCCTGAAGCTTCACCTTCTGGGCTTCCTGTCATCCAGCCTTGTTTTTGGCATCTGTTCCCACTATAAAGTCATTCACCCATGACACAGCAGGTTTGATACTCACCAACGAGGATGATTTCGGTTTTGGAAGCATTCAGTGCAGCATTACTTACCTGGGAATACTCCAGGATGAGAGCTTCAAGTTCACGTGCGTTTTTATTATGAGACACCCCAACCACACAGTCATCTGCAAACGCCATCATTTTGACTGGGGCTTGGCCTGGTACATGGACCCCAGTGAGTTGGGCATTCATGTTTCGAAGTTGTGGGTAAAGGCTGAAGTTGTATAAGAGTGGGCTAAGGGGGTCTCCTTGTCGCAAGCCCCTTTTAGGGCGGACTACTTCCATTAGGAAGCCAAGGCCACGCACTGCCATTGTTGCAGATTCCGTGAGCAGCATTACCCAGTTGATGAAGAGATGGGTAGGCGGAATTGATGGAGGCAGGCCCTGAGGTATTCCCAGTTTACTCTATCATAGGCCTTCTGTTGGTCCAAGAATACAAGTGCCCCAGAGGCTGTGGACTGGCATGCATTAGCCACAGAATAAACGTTGTCCCAAATCGACCTTCTGGGTATGAAACCAAATTGTTCTGGGGAGATGGGTGGCAAATGCTATAATCCCTAAACAGTTAGCCATGATTTTTGTTAAAATTTTTGTATCCATGTTAGTTAAGGAAATGGGGCGCCAGTTGGCTAAGTCTAGCTTGTCCCCTTTCTTGAAGAGTGGGATGGTGAAGGCCTCTTGTCCTCCTGGTAGGAGGCGCGTTTCCATAAGGCTCTGGTTAAGTGAGGCAAGCAGCAGTGGGGATATATATTTGAAGTACTTTATATAGAATTCATATAACATGCCATCTGGGCCTAGGCTTTTCTGATTTGGTGCACTGCGGATGGCTGTCCATAGTTCATTTGGAGTAATCAAATTTATTAATTCCGGGTATTGGGAAATTTTGCAGATGTGGGTTTGGTCAAAAAAATTCCGCCACTTTGGCTGGCTGAATTGGATTGGATCAGTATAGCTTGGAGTAATACTTTTGTATTTCAATTGTCACTTTAGCTGGCATATCCACGACGGAATCATCCAATTTTACACCTGTGTGCAGGCCACACTCTGGCGTGGTGCAAAATTTTTAAAAAATATGCGGTGCACTTGTCACCCTCTGTAATGCGTTTGGCTTGTACTGAACACAAACCCAATGTTTGTGTTGCCTTTCAAGCGCATTGAGGTAGGCGGCTGCTTCTGCTCACTTCCAGCCCCATGCAGGGCTGTAGCCTGTAGCTGGGATATTGGACTCCAGGTGTGCCAACTCTGCCAGAGCGCGCAAAATGATGGCTGATGTGGCTCGTGAGCACTGGGAGGAGAGGTGGAGTGAGTGGCGGATGGTATCCTCTTTGAAGGTTGACCATGTAGAGATGGGGTCCGCGCAAAATGGTGTAACAAACTCTTTTGCCAAAGTTGCTGATTCCACCCAAGTGGAAAATCCTGGAGATGCAAGTTCAGGAGGGTGGAGTTTGCACCAATGTGGGGCCTTAGCCACTGTGATGGGTAGGTGGTAGGTTATTGAGACCAGTCAGTGGTCAGAGAATTCAATTTTTGTTGTTTTGAAGTGGGAAATGTGGGGTTGGAATTTCGCCGGTGTAAGGATAAGGTCAATGCGGGTCATGGACCTTAATTGGCCATTGTGGACGTGTGGGCGCATCATGTTTTTGAGCAGTGGGGCTTGCCATGGCAGCGCATCCATTAACTTGAGGGTGGTCTTTAGAACGCGAAGTTCTACATGACCCTGGGGGGCGTGGGAGGAGGAAGGCCAATGGTCTGTGGGTGTGTTTAGCCAACATTCATGTCATCGACTGTGAAAGGGTCTGGGGGTAATGGGAGGGATTTGACCAATGAGAAAAATTTCTGATGCTCTCATACATAGATTGGAGCATAAATGTTGATGATAGCATGTGCCACGTCAGCCCACAAGAAATTGACAACGAGGACTCAGCCATTTAGGAAGGATTCTGACAATAAAAATTTGAAAAAATTGTTTTTCTGAACTAGCATCCCAAGTGCTCTGACCAAAAGGATAGGGATGGGAGGAGCATGGTTTTCCAAGCATCCTTGGAACCTCGCGGACAGTGGGACTCCTGAATGGCCAGGATATACACGGGTAAATTTTTCTGTAAAAAACTCAGTTTCCTAGCCTGGGATGGTGAGGCCTTGAGTCTAGTGATATTCAACGTCCCTAAAGTGAAGGTTCCCCCATCACACCTTAGGTGCAAGGGGGTGAGTACTTGGGCCCACTAGCCTCCTCTAGTTCCCACGGGCCTTCATGGCAGCATGGGTGTTTGCAGCAATGCTATTGGTAGTTTTGTTGGTTTTAGCAGAAAGGTTTGCGTTGGCTTTTGCCTTCATTTTTTGTTTCCACAACGTCAAACAAATTTTTTGTGGTGTGCATGAGTTTGGTGCACCAACAATCAGGTCAAAAAAATTTTCAGGTAGATTGGACCCCAAGTCAGTTTCAACTGGAGCTTGGTTGCATAGATTGGGTGAGATTGTGTCACCCATTAGATCCTCAGATTGGGTGGCCCAATTGGCATGGGTTTCCCAATCTGTATGGTCAAGGGTGTCAAGAGAGTGTCTGTAACTCTCTTGTTTCCAGCAAGGTGATGTGGGACGCGAACCCAAATTGCTAGGGAATTAGCCATTAAGAGAATGGAAAATGGGGCACCTAGAATGGTGCTTGAGCAGAAGGTAACCCAGGCGAGGGGGTAAAGCACCACATATGAGAACAGGTAAGTAAGAAAACTTCCAACTTGAGTAGACACCAACTTGGAGTCCATAGTTAAGGGTAACTTGGCGCGAGTAGTCTTGGGTGTATCAGTCTGGAGGGGACCTAAACGGCCCAATAAAGCACCTGGGATTCATGTAAATGGTGATAATAGGTAGTGGCCCACATAGTTGAATACCTCCCTGAAGAGGTCCACCACCATGTTCGCCCAAGGAACCATTGTAAAAAGATGTAAAATAACAGGTAAATTTATTAAAGAAAAGTCATTTAACAAGGAATGTTGGTCGCAAAAACATATTTAAAGTGGGCCAGGGAAATTCAGGTTCTGCGGAAGTGCACCCAAGCCTTGACGCTCCAATAAACAGACGCTTCCATTCATTTTAGTAAAATACACTGAAAGTGCCTTCACTCGAGTAATTGATTGAAGCCATATTTTACCTGAGCTTAAATTTTGTAACTTGAGCGGGACTTGAACCCTTGCTCTCCAATCAAGTATATTGCACTTTTTTTGTTTATAATGTAAATTGTTTGTTTTAGTGTCTGAGCTGAGATAAGAGGCTGGGCGTTTTGCACCCCATTAGCATCAACCTGGGCATTCTTGGTTTACACCCAGCATTGATCTAAGGTGTGGTTCAGGTCAGGAAGAGCCTGAAGTTTCACCTTCTGGGCCTCCTGTCACCCAGCCTTATCTCTAGCATCTGTTCCTAATATAATGTCATCCAACCATGACAGAGTGATTCCCAAGTTGCTTCCACTATGAAGGTTTCAATGTCCTCCTGGAGTTGGGAGTGTGGGATAGCGGTGGTAACTTTGGCCGCTTCCTTGGCCGTGGCCCTGCGGGCCTGCTTGGCCTTCTTCCGCTCTTGCAGGGATATATGTTTTACCAGTAGGTAGCAGCCCTGTGCTCCCCTGGGAAAGCTCTCTTTGGCGCTTGCAGTTGGTTTGTAGTGCGCCTCTCCACTGGCCATGGCCACCAAGGGGTACTCTTGGAATGTGATGCCCTCCTTGGTGGGGAATGCATTTGCCTTATGATCAAACGCGTCACAGTGGGTGCAGATGGGGGGCGCACTGTCTACAGTTACCCGTAAAGGGTGGGTGGTATGCCCTTCAATATCGATAAATGAGGAGTGCAGGATCTGGGTTAGGTCCTTTGAAATCTCCTCAGTTGGGGTCAGAACTGCAATGGCTTTGCAGGTGCACAGGTGTGGCATCAGCTTAAAGTGTTGCATTTCGAAAGATTGTATTTCACCATATATGGTGAGACCATCTTTCAGGTGCTGCTCCAAAATGGCACGTTTTACCGTAGTAGGCAAAAAGTCAAATGTGACGAAAATTTGTTTGATTTTGTTTATCTGGTGCATTTGGTATCAATGACACGTTGCCCTTTGGGGAGGTCAATCACTACATGCACCACAGCAGCTTTAACTGCTGCCTCCTTGTTTTTGAAACTGAGGTCCAGCCAACCATGTGACATGGAGTGAGGTGCAACGTACACTGTGGTCAGGAAAAAGTGTGCACATCCCCACAAAATTTTTCCCATAGAGCTGTTTGTTGGATGTCCAGAAACACACGGACTCCATATTCCACTAATGAGTGTGGTTGGGAGTGCAGCGTGTTGATGTACTGGTTGCATCGCGCTTGCCAATTGAGGATTTCTGGGGAAATAGTGACCACCGGTTTTTTATTTTTTTCTATTCCGCCAGTTTCTCTGGGGCCTTTTTGAACATTTGAGGCCGCAGGCCTACCACCTGCTCCTCTTACCTTACTTGCCCAACTGCTCCCTAACATGGGCGCAGACTAATCTCCTCTGTGAGATTATCAAACTAGAATCAGACTTGAATTGAATAAGTTTCAAAAGTGATTGCAACGAGAGAGAAAAGTTCCTGCCCGTCAATATTTTTTTAGTACTAGATGGTCCTGCCCGTCAATATTTTTTTAGTACTAGATGGTCCCAACCTGCCCGTCAATATTTTTTTTTTTTTTTGATAACAGCAATGTGGGAAATTTGGGTCAAGCCTTCCATGATGACCGCAGTTGGGGTAATCACTGCAATTGCTTTTCCCATGCTCATCCAGCATAAATATAAAATACTGCATTTTAAAAGAGTGAATTTCCATATAGCTTCTGAGCCCAACTGAGAGGTGGTGCTCCAGCAGTTCACATTTCACCGTTGTGGGGAGGAACTCAAAAGTGACAAATATTTGGTTAAATTTAGTCCAATACATGTGCTTTATTTTCACCACTTGTTGACCATCCAGAGATTGACCATCACGTGCACTTGTGTAGCGGCGTCCACTGCTTGCATTATTCAAACCTGAAATCCAACCATCTGCGTGCCATAAAGTGTGGTGTAACATATACAGCAGCTGAGAATTGTTTGTGCACATCACAGCAGAACATTTCCTAAAGTTCCATCAATTTAAATATCCAGAAAAGCTCAAACTCCGTGCTCCACTGATGACAGGGGCTGGGAATTCAGAGTTTAATTCACTGGCTGAAACTTGCATGCCATGTAAAATCAACAACAAAATATTTATTGCTGTTTTCTTTGTTTTAAATTAGCCACTGGTGTTGCTGGGGCGTTTCTGAACTTTGGACATTGCAAATGCCGACCTTGTACCCTTTAATATGCTCACACAAATTTTACCTGACTCTGGGTGCACACTCATCTCCTCATGTTTACTATCAAATTACCTAGTCTTGAATTGAATCAGTTGCAATCAGTGATTGCAACAAGGAGAAAAGTTTTTTCTAGTGCTCTTAATCACAGTAAAATCTCCACTTGCTTTATAAGTTTGGTCAAAACAATATTAATGGGCGCTCCATTGTCAAATATTGCCATACATTTACATAATTGACTATGATGTCCATATATGTACACTTAAAAGTATTGCAATAAGATTTTAATGAGTGAAGTGCGGCATTATTTGCTAAATCAAGAGTATACTATTTGCGTTTTTTAATCAAAAAAGGATTTTTTATTATGCTAATAGGGAGAGATACATTTGCTTCATAAAGTCTCATCTTGAGTAATTCATCCTTGCTCTCAGCAGTTCTGATTTTATAAACCAATTGAAGAGTGTATGGCCAAGCAACTGTTTCATGACTCCAGGTCGATCCCCTTTACCTTTACTTGTATAATTACAATAACATCCAAATTAACTACCTGGTAGAGAAGATCAGGTGTGTTTTTGTCCATTAATAAACAAGAAATATCAATGACATCTTTAGTTATGACAGGGAGAACATGTTTGATAAGAGTGCAAGATTGTTTCATATATAGACTACTGGTATTTTTTCCAAGTCTTGAATAGTTTCCTTTTCTTTGAACTGCACGAGAGTAGCTTGCTCTCTAGGCTTTGTATTCTGACATAGAGTTACTTAATATTTAAGTTATCCACATCTGTAGTAGCTCAATTGAGTTCTTTCCGCTTGTTTCTGTCCTTCAGATAATTCCTGTCACAACTTAATTCTACTTTTTTATTTGAAAAGCAAATCTCATGATATCCATAGTTCTAGCAGGTATGCTTTAATAATTTAATTAGATGCTTCAAATGTTGCTCCCAGCATCTTGAGATGATCCACCATCTGCGATTTAGAAGTCTAGTTTACAAGTGCCAACGCCATAATGCAATGCAACCCTCTGCAGCGTCAAAGCACCAATTAAGTTTTTATGCATGAATTTAAATTTTTAAATACTTTTACACCAGCCTGAATCTGCAATTACTGGTGAAATTGGTCATTAAAAGCTACCAATGTTTCGTCCTTCTTAAGAAAGTTTTAGCATTAACTCCTGTATGTTGTTGGTCATCTGAGTATAATTACCAAAATCTGTCATAATAGTTTCCTTGGCATCGCTTTAGTCCCATTGTTCCCAGTGAGATGGGCAACACTAGATTTTGACAGTCAGTCTCTAAGAAGTTCATTACACTTACTGCTTTTTGTTAGTCCCTGTAGCTGAACATTGCCATATCAAAAAGCAAGAAAAACGCAGGTGTGTTTCCTGTTTAAATGTAGGTAAAAAAATTCCAAGATTTTTCTCTCACTCCAGTGGTAGTTATTTCTGCTAATAAACCTGACTAATGGTCTGAGTAACTTTGGGAGCCATCTTTACATTGCTTCAAAAGTTCCAGGCATACTTCTCAGTTGTTTTACTTTACCAGCTAGATTTTATGTGTATTATTTTCAGCTTTTTTCTCCTCCATCTGGGTGATATCACACTTGTGATTTTTGACTTCTTCAATGCATTTTAACATTCATGCCATGTCTTCATGCATCTGATGAGCGCTCTCTATCTGCTTTTTAAAACAGTTTCTAAAATGATAACAAAAATTAATTGAGTTTCCTGTTTTAATGAAGTGACCTTCCCAAAAGGATTGTTATTAACTTTTCCAATATGCTCAATATTCTCCTCATCTTTCTTTACTCTCTCTTTTCAAATTAGCAAGATTGGCTTGTGCCGCCAGATTTAGCATATTATTATTGATAGCATCCAATTACGTCCAGTTCTTAAGCTCTCTTTTTTATGACGTTATGCTGATACATTCTTTTATTAAATTTGACTTTAAAACTTTACCACCCCCAGTAGTGATAGTTAGAATCTGGTAGAAGGTGTACTTAGTGCTTTTTAGCCCCTTATCTCAACAATATTATTTCAGGAGAAGTAATGTTTTATAAATGCAGGAATAACTTTTAAGGGGATTTTGTAATAATTTATTATAAAAATAACAGAATGTTAATTAGACTGAAAATGTTGGATTTTATAAGTTTTGATATTATCACTGGGGGTCAAGAAGCAAACCAATTATGCTTTTTGCTTAGTAAATAAAGCAGTTTGAGGCTTCAAGTGGGGGGGTGAGAAATTCATTATAAGTGGGGAGCTGCTTGATTCAGAAATATTACCTTTTGATCTATCTGTCTCTTGATATTTGACTCTCTTCAATGCAAGATCAGATGGTGGATTGATAGTGGGCAAGACGAACCTGTGTGGCATTGATTTAATGTATTTTAGCCAAATAGATGATGGGACCACAAAATGACTTGTTTGATTCCACCGCAGAGTCAGCGCAGCCTGACTACCAACAATTGAGTTTTTTGGCCGAGGAAAATGAGCAAAAATATTATCCAATTTGATTGGTTCCACCAATAATCAGCTAGGGTCTTTAGGATTATATTATCCTATGAACCTCAAAAACACACTTTTCACAGTATTTGACATTTAATTGTCTGAAAGTGAACACCAAAACGTAGACTTTGGGAGCTGTGTATTCAATTACACTTGGTAATAAGCATCATTTTCTTTCAAATTTATTTCTCCCTAGCTCCCAAGTCTGCTGCACAGGTCCTTATATTCGCGTTGAAATAAATAATTGATATAGTTGCATAGGTTATCAATAGTATGAAGACTATCGCTCTAGTTGATCTTCTCAAGACCAAGTTGAGTATTGTGTCTATTGCTAGACTGACGCTAACGTTCTTCTATGTCTTCATGCAGGAGCTGATGGAGTGATATATAGCCACTTTGAAAAAGGAGCCTTTCCCTCCAACTCTTTCCTCAAGAGTTGACAAATACCAAAGTAGATAAGAGAATCATCTTTCTTTTAGTAAACAAGGTGGGTCGACCTTGGGACAAATATTTCATGCCAAATTTTTTAGTTTTATTTGGTTTCAAACCTGTCTCAATCAAAACCCAACCTAGAGTGGAGCAGGAACCACCCCGCTATTCTACCATTCATCCAGAGAATCCTCTTTCTCCCACTCTTATCCCAGGAGTATATAATAGAAATTTTTCTATCTAAATGTTTATTTCAAGTGAAATACTGTATTACCTTACTAATTTTATTACTTTTTACTTCTTTGTTTATTTAAAACCAAAGGAATTATATATGTGATCCAGCACTCAATTATTCCATTGGTGCATCACTGGGGGATCAGCAGCCATTGTCAATGTATTAGCTCTCTGAGGTCTTAATTACAAGGACTTCCTAATCTGCCTAGTCAGATTCTGCCGCCAAATTGAGCTGCAACCTCTTTTAGTTAATTGACAAAGTGTCTCCACAATCTCAATCAGCCTCAGAGGAGTACCCTTTTTAAGGATAGCAATCTGCTTAGGTAATGTAACTTTTACCCAATAACGGCAGCTCACATTAACTAAAAGGTTAAACTGCAAGTTGCTACCAGAAGTATTGTATATTCTTAATAACTAAACATAAATACCTAAATTGATCAGTGACAAACTCTGATTGACTATGATTAAATTACTAATATTACACAAAAAATCAAACCATATAGTAAACTCTTTTTCAGGACAAACCTGAAGATCTCGAAGTAATTTGGCAGGCCAAAATCCTTGCAAATTAGCTAGTAATTATAAAGGGTTTTCCAAATAATATTATCAATAATTTTGATAACTCCCACATCCAATAATGGATCTCATCCCCTAGTGGCCAAGCGACTATATTATAATCTATTTAACTGGGTAATATGGGAATGCTGAATATCATCACCGCCTCCTCAGAAAGTTTTTTTCCAAAAGTTTGTGGCGTTATAATAAGATCTGTTACAATAAATACAATGAGGTTTTGAATACTTCTGATTCTTTATAACTTGAATATGAGGTCAGTCAATGGAGGTGGAGAAAGAGTTCTTTAGACTCAAATTAGAAGCTGGGATTTTGTTAAGGGCTTTTTTGATCTCTCAGATGCAGGAGAAGGTACTCATTTGCCCCGTCATATGTAGTTAAACCTCAGGTAAGACCCAAGGAAGAGACCACGGAAGTTATAGCCTTGTCCATTGTGTTACAATTTTTCGTAACTAAAGGATTTGAATAAGCATATAACAAACTGTCAAAATCAATGGACTTTCTCCTTTGTTTAGATGAATAACCATGAACGCCTGCTTTTTATCTGACAATGTCTGGTCGCTACAAAACTCCTTAACTAGGGCAGTATGGACTTATAAGCCAGCTTTGGTAGCCTTCTAGATGGCAAATCATAATCTCACAGCTTGCTGTTCTAAAAAGAGTGAATATGCTTTATCTAGTGAAAGACCTTAGTTTCCTTCAACAAAATTTCATAAGCGTACAAAAAGGAGGCGATGATCAAATGCCATGTAGTAGGACTGCACTTAAAATTGGATTGAAGTTATTCATAATAAGGGTAGAGAGGATTAACATCTGGGCCAGGTAAAGGCTCATAAACCTTAGCTTCTATGTAGTCATTGAGGGACCTGTTGTTTCAATCCTCAGTGCAATCCTTTCAAGTCTTGAACTTCCTCTAGTGCCATTTAAAGAAGTGACAGAGTCCTAGAGGTTTAATTAATCCTTCAAAGCTTGTTTTTGGCATGATAAAGTAAAGTCTGTTTTTAACAATCCCCTAAAAAAATCTCAAAACCGTGGCAGGTTTGTTCAAGTTGAGTGATATGATTTCCAATAGATTAGCATTTTTTGGCGGAGCTAGTCTTAAAGGTAACCAGAGATCCCATCATCCAGCATAGAAATCTAGCTCTGACATTCATTAATCAATTAGTAATTGATGTAATTAGTTTGGATAACCATCAGGATTTGTTTTTTAAGGTTAATGCCATATTTTGTCTAAAATCTCGATAGAGGATTTGATTAATCTAGTTACTAGGCCACGTAGCCTCAGCTTTTGATAGTAGTGGCAAATTATAAATTTATTATTAGGCGGATCCCTATTACCCCACTGGCACATCTCTTGCTCCCTAACACTTGTGAGCCTTTCAACGCTGTGGTCACAAATATATTATCGCCTTTTAATTATTCAGTGCAATCATTCTATACCGCCCTGGTGCCAGCTTAAAACCAGCAGTAATAGGGCTTTATAATCATTAGGGTCATTTGCTAACAATTGTACTATGTACAGCAGAATGCCTCTTTTAGAGAAAATACTCTGAGCCTCAGTTATCGCCTCTTTGGCCCAATGCGGATATCATTACTTTAGTTGACCCATTTTGGAGTGATGTTTGTTAAACATTAAATGCACCAATAAGAACAAAGGTAGAACGAGTTATCTAAAGAGGAAAGAAAATGGCAAGGGGACCTTTTTACCTTGAAAGAAGTTTTAGCTGACTAGGATAATTATTTGGAAGAAAGCCAAAGAGTCTCTTTAAGGACTGGATGCTACAAATAACTCCTAACATGATAATATATTCCCTATAATTGCTTATCACAATTTTGAGTTGTTTTTGGTATAAGACACTATCCCCAAAATTTTACCTTTTTAGTCCATATATTATAATCTGTGCCATTGAATTATGACGCCTCTGCACCAAATTCAACATTTGGTCTCATTGCAGAAAGCATAAACAACTTTTACTTCTGTACCCCTTTTTTTAAAAATGAACGCTGATTGCTTAAGCGAGGAGTACCTTCTTCCAGAAATGGTGCAACCTTTGGACATTGAAATAAATAACTGTCAGCGTCAGTCATACCCTTCAAATGGTATATTCAATTAAGATATAAAATGAAGGCTCATGTTGGTTTACTTTCCAATATCATATTTAAGCATGATTGTCAGATCATAGATTTGGGACAGTGAGAGTCCCTTGAGAGTGAAAAGCTGGCCTTAAAAGCAAAATATTCCAATCTGCTAATCACACAATTGCAAATATTGAAATGATGCTGCAGGTGGAACGGCACCAAAATTATGATTTAATAGAGTTAAACTGGTGACTCAACAAAACCTTTTCCAGTGCAGTTCTGTTTAAATTACTCAGGGCCCTGTGAGATTGTCAAAGTTTACTAAAAATGACAACATACTTAACTTTTTGTAAATCTTTTAGATTAGCTTGGTTCAAGCGGTTGATGTTATCAAATTGGCTACAGTACTGAACTCATTGGACTATGAGATTCAAGAGTTATTCATGCCAAAATTAAAGAAGGCAAAGGGTGGTTAGCCTGGCAGTAAATCTCTGCTTCCAATCTGGTTCAGGTTTTGTTCACCACATGTTTAAAATCTGTAATGGCTATAAAAATTTTCAGTGCAGTATATTTGTCCCGAGGTTGATCCATCTTAATTAGAAATTAAAGAAGGCTGGCGTTTTGTACTCTAACGCCAGGGCCCTTCTCATCAAAGATATTTGCAGAGCTGAGAGAATGACTACTCGGAAGATAGAGTTTCTAAACATATATTAAGAGATGAGCTGATTCACTGTTTTACAAGCTTTTTTAACTTGAAGGCACAGACTCTGTATTGGGCTAATGTGATCAATGAGTTTAACGCCCAGATTTCTCTTTGTCGTGCCTATGAGCCCTATACAGAGCTGTATTTGGTTTTAATATCAATTTTTGAGCCAAGAAAACATTTTAATCATATGCTGTACTAAATCTGTCGTTGTGCTGTTACTTTTGGAGCCTTAAATCCGAGCCTGTGGTTACACACAAATCATCTGATTTGTGTGTCCCCTACCAAAGACTTAATCCGCCCATATGGCCATCATTTCAAGGAACCTGATATCAATCAGAGCATTTTTTGTTGTTGTAGGATTTTTGGGCATTATGACAATTATTGTTCTAAGGCCAGTACTACAATGAGAGGTTATTCTGGAAAGCCAGTGAAAGAAGCAGCTTGGGTAAAATAAGGGCGAGTAGAACTGAGATCTTCTACCTCTGCCTCATCTACAAACATTTCAATTACAAAATAAACTCCTATCGTGCTTTTAGTTCAGCTGAAGAATGATAAAGCCTCAATGCCTCTAATGGAGCTGCCTTCAGTTGTTGATAATAGGATCGTTGTGACCTACTGTGCTCCTAAGAAAGTGAGGCTGCATTGGAGGCCAAAATCGTAGTGAAGCTGTATTCCAACAGTTAATATTAAATGAGCTTCCCATTACCTCTGAAGATATATCCCATTTAACTGGGGTCAAACTGGCAATCCCTATTGAGAATGTGGTGGAATCCAGCCATCTCTGGTCCTGGAAATTCAAACCTTTTTAAATCAGGTGGACATCTTAGAGGTATTAACAATAAATTCAGAGGATTCTTATTTCTTCAAATGCACATATTTTGATATTTCATTTAAAAAACTTAAAGTCTGTCCAATTATTGCCAGTGGTGCATCAATTATCTACTGTTTATTAAACTTATGAAGTGACTAGGCCTTGCTCCTAATATTGATCATTAGAAGAGCTATGGTACTGAAAGCCCTCATTCTACAAAGTCATAAAAGCTAAAGTTCTTTGCCGCTGCAATTTTGGCTCTCTAGTTGCCTAATTAATACTACAATTTTCTTATTGAGACCTCTTTTATGAGGGTTCATGAATAAAATCTGAATCTAAAGATCACTCTTGAAATTCTAAAAAGTTCCTTCCTGTACTTTATAATCAAAAGGAGAAGTCCCCAATACTTTCTCTCAAGGATTGATCAACATAATTTTTATCAATGATATAGTACCCTAAGGTTACCAGAAGATTTGAGCTTGGACGCAAAAGTTACCCAACCAGATTGCTGAATCTGCTGAGATTCTGCTAGATGCCCAGCGTATCTTACTATTCCTTCAGGCTACCAAGTGGTAATGGGGACTGACATTAGTTTAGAAATACTCTGAGGATTATATGGTGGAATTATTCCCATATATGAGCGTACCAGATAGAACCTGTTGCCGCAAATGGAATTACCCTCCTGACCATAGAAAAATTTAAATATTTTTGGGTAATTTGTATCCTTACCCTTTACATATCAAGCGGCATCAAGTTGTTGCTTTTGTCCATATCTTATCTGTTAATGAGGTGTTATAATTCAGCAGTATTATTAAGACACATTGGAATTTTGCTCAGGGTTCAACCTACAGATTAACATGAGGACAATTTTGAAGATTGTCAGTCCTTTAAAAGGAAATAAGAGTAAATTATGAAGCGCATGCTCCAACAATACTCTTTAATTATATAATATAATATAGCAGACTCTTCCTCTTTATTTGCTACCTGATACCTATTAAAAATACCCCCTCTCTATTGTCTCACCTCAATTATATATCAGCAACTTTGGACAATGTTTATCACATATTAAACTATTTGATTCCGCCATATTCTCATTGGTTCCAGTCTGGTCTACTATATATAAATTTACAAGGGTCTTAATTTTTGGCCATCTACTCATTATTTGTTGTACGTCAACATCGCCTTATCACCTAATTTGAAGGTGCTTCTATAATTATTTGTCCAAATCTTGGTATCGCCCTAAACCCTTATTTCAAGACAATCTTTTTAAAATTATACACAACTTGTTTTGCCAATTCTTGCCCATTCCATTGTAACAACTTAGGCTGTATCATCCAATCATATTAAAATCTCAACATGAAGTATCCAATATCTATAATTTTGGAGATCTATAAGAACATGGGCTTGAATGAAATGAGGAGAAAATACTGTGTACTCTAGTGGCTAAAAAATATCTTTCTGAGCTGACTGAGGGCAAAAAGGACCAAGCTTTGTCCCTTCTTTAAAATACTGCTCTATATTTGCTAAAGATGATTATGATCTGGGGTTTTACAGGATGTACTACTTCAAATCAATAATAGTAATTATCCACCCATTTGTCTTAGCCCTATTAGGCGTTCAAAGGCGGTGAATGAAGAAATAATGTTGAAATCACTCTGCTTGTGCAACATGATATGATAGTGCCCTCCAAGAGTCCTTGTGCATCTCCAGTGTTAATCATTAAGAAAAATATGAATCTAATTGCATCATAATAGCTTACTGGAAGCTGAACAATATTAATAAAAAGGAGTCCTATTCTTTACCTTTTATTGATTATGCGATAGACCATCTAAGTGGTGCACAATATTTACAGCCATGGATTTAATATCTGGTTACTGGCATATAGAGCTGACCAAAGAGGAACAGGAAAATGCGCTATAATAACCCCCAAGATCTCTACCAAACTAATAGAATGCCATAGGGGCTGTGCAATGCTCCTGAGAATTTTCAGCAGGCTTTGAATACCATTCTTGGAGATTTAAAAGTTTCCTGCGTCCTAGTTTATCTAGATGATATTAATATCTTCTCCAGAGCAATTTGCTAACTTATGCAGCACTTGAAAGCAGTTTTCCGCTTGCTTGCAAAGATGAAGTTGTGAAATTAAGCCATGTAAGTTAATTTCACCCACAAACAGCTGAAATAATGGGGTTTTTCATTGATAAATATGGCTTGCAGCCCTAACCTACTAAAGTTGAGGCAACTGGATATATGGCTTAACTGAGTAACAAGCATGACATTCAAGTGTTTTTAGAATGATATGCTATTACCGCTAGTTTGTCAAAAATCTTGGAAAAATAGGAGAACCACCATTTCATCTTCCTAAGATTGGAGTACTTTTTAGTGGATGGGTATTTAACAATTAGCATTTTATAAACTCTGTCTGCACTTAACCCAAGCACCACTGCTAAAATACTAATTCTGATAAGCCAAATTTTATTCAAATGGATGCTTCTCTCACTGCTATCAGGGTAGCGGTATCACAACTTGATGAGAATGGAGTTGAATACCCAATAGCTTACTCCATACTGACGTGAATGTCCATGAACAAAACTATACCTTGATAGAGAATGAGTGTCTGGAAGTTATATACGCCTGTAAACAACTTCAGTTTTTAAACTTATAAAGTACATTTAACTGTTGTAACTGACAATGACTCTCTTTGCTAATTATAAAATTTGAAGGAGCCAGAAGTGTGGTTGGTCCCATGGTCTTTGAAGTTGCAAGCATACAATTACTAAATTCCTCATCGTCCTGGTGAAAAGCATCAAAACGCTTATGGATTATATTGGTTGCCTACTGTAGCCTTTGTGGCTGATGTGGCATATGAGTTATTTTTCAAATTGATAACTTAACATTATGCTAGTGAACTCACATTTGTTCAACGTTCCTTAGGAGAAAAATAATATATACTGTTGTTCAAAATGGTAAGCTGTATAAGGTTATCCATGATCAATAACTTTGGATAACTTGGTAAAAGGAACAAATCAATATTATTGGAGCTCACAAGGCAATGGGGCATTGCGGCTTTAATAAAATGTGCAAACCATTAAAACAACGCTACTATTTGATGTCATGATTTTTTATCTTCATGGAACCCTCCAATGCTGAAGGGATTGTCAAATGGAAGGCTCTTACAAGAAGACCACCTTGTACCAATTAGATAAGCCAGTTTTTTTCTGGAACAATATTTCTATTGGTGTGTTGGGGCCCTTGGATAAAACTTCTGGACAGGTCAAATATCTAATAGTTGCTATCAATCACCTCACTATATGGGTGGAGGCCAGAGCTATCAGGGATTTAGGGGGCACCACTATGGCAAAGTTCATCTTGAAAGACATTATCTATTGATACGGATGTCCCAGTTTCATTTGATGGATAATGGAACTAACTTTATATCCCAGATGTTTTAAACTCAACATTTTTATGAGCAACCATGGGGTATTGTCAACACCTTGTCTTCATGATACCAATGACACCGTGGAGCTTGTAAATTGAACTCTTGTAGTGATTTATGAAAGATAATTATAGGGATGGTGTCCAGTTGTATTATAAAACCTTCCTCTGTATATGAATATAACATTTCATATCACTCTGCCACAGGGCATCCACCATTTGCGTTACTTAAAAGGGAATAACCAGCTATTTCCCCAATCCTATATTAATACATGGCATTAGAAAAGATGTGCCCAGATGCTATCTAGCAAGTATGACCATAACTTTGATTCAAATGCAGAGTGAAGCTTACTCTAGTGTGCTGGCTCATGAAAGTAAATTCTCAGGTGTTGGATAATGAGAGATGTTAGAGCCTACCCCACTTTGCAATAGAGGATTTTTAAATCATAATTATCATGGTTTTGGGTAGACTAGCAAATTAGATCACTTATGTAAATGACCATGAGAGATTGTCAAGATTCTGATATTACTGGACAATAAGCCCAAAATATCCATGCCAATATTTGGCTACAATCCGCTGACAATTATAAAGTACAAATATTTGAGCACATTAGTATGAGGTGATATTAGGTCAGAATAATAATTATTAGTCGCCTCCAAATAAAGCAGTTAGGCAGTGTTGATACATGTGTAAGTCCTGGGGAACGTCCCCTTGGCGTTGATCAGGCCATTTTCCCATTCCCAAGCAAGAAGGCACTGAAGAGGATGGCGGTACACCTCATTACTCAGGGTGATCTCGCTCACATAGTAGACAAGCGCTAGGTAACAGCTCTTCCGCTTTGGATTCCACCCCCAGCACCCACACTCACCTTAGCAGAACTGTTACGGGGAATCAGCAAAATCTGCGCTAAGATCATTGAATTGAAATCAATTGGAACTAATTCAAGTGGTAATCTGCCTGAAGTTCAGATCTCAAAGGGCCGGAAAGGTATGAAACTGATTTATCAGCCAGAATGCCCAACGGTTTCAATTCAATTAAAATGCCAATTGAACAAATCACCTCCCTACCAAAGTTGTCAGGGATCATCCCTGACAGGCAGGCGTCAGCATCAGACATCATCAACAAGGGTTCAAAGTCCCCTGTTGACAATTCAGGCATTGTGGCTGATGCAATGCCGCTGACCAAACAAATGGCCTAGCAACTGAGCGCGGGTGGGTTGGGCGTCCCAAACCTGTTCCCAACCAGAATGGACCCGCCCCTATGTGGGGTGGCCTTGGGGGATTCCCATTGCTCAATGGGCCAAATGCTGTCATGCCAACTGTCAGAAATAAAGCTGAGCCTGAGTTCAGACATTTGAGGTTAAACTGACAGCGACTCATCCACCGCCAAATTTTTCAATGTCAGTTCCCATGGAACTTATCTGCCTATTCCCAAATAATTCACTGATTAGGTCAAAATTGAGGGTCTCAATCCTGGCTTGTCACTACCCCAATGACCACTATTTAATCAGTTGCAATTCACTGAGAAAATTGTTGGTCAATTTTTTTTCTTTCCTTTCTATAAAAATTTTGCTGAAAATACCAATCAAATTTTTATTGTATTGCTCCTTCTGACCGCATCCCTGATGGCGTTTCCCTGGTGGCCTGTCAGTCTATATACTGGATGGGCTCTACCAGTACTTATGGTCACTATGGCCCCCTCCGTTGTTTATTGAATTCAGCGAGTTCAATATTTTTGGCACTATAACCCTGCTATCATGAATCTCCGGCAACAGTACATGGAGATCTTGTGGCCTTATATCCACCAACTGCAAGAGAGAATCCATCTCCTTGCCTCCCCAGTTGAAATGACCCCCTATCCAAAGAACTTATTGAAACTATTTCTGTGATCCCACCCCCTGCAGCAAGGCCCCCTGGGTCAGGGGTAGGCACATTGTGGTTCATCGTCTGGATCATACTCACTGCTGCTCTACACCAACAATTTGTCATTTCACAATGTCCGGCTCCATATAACGTTGTTCAGTTGGCAATGCCTCTGGCATTCTGGCTTGATTTTTGGGTGCTTATGCATCCTGACTGACAGGCCAGTCTAAACTTCTTCTGCCGTTTCCATGACAATATGACAGAAATTTAGTAAATTACCCAGACTAAGGTGATTGTAAAAAATAATGAATGATAAACTCTGCAAGAACCAATGAGAATATGGCATAAATGAATAGTCTAAGCAAAAGGGTCACTAATGACTGAAGTCGCTAATATATTAGAGAGATGAGAAGATTGAAATGGGGAGGATTGTGAGTAAGAAGAGAGAAAGTGGAGCAGTGAGTATCCACTGTATATATTAAATTAAATAAAGAAGTGTTGCAGGGCAATTGCTCCTAAATAATATATTATATTTATTAAGTTGTTTTGAGGACTAGCAATCTCCAGACAACCATCTTGTTGCTCAGTGGCTCAACCCAAACTTTTCTTTCTCGTTGCAATCACTTTTGCAACAACTTCAATTTAAGACTGACTTTAGTTTGATAATCTCACCGAGGAGATTGGTTTGCACCCATGTCAGGGATCAGTTGGGCAAGTAAGGTAAAAGGAAAAGGGGGTGGCCCCGCGACTTCCAACTTTTGCAAGTGCCCTGGAGAATCTGGCAGATTAGACAAAAACAAAAAATTGGCTTTACCATTTCCCAAGAAATTCTAGCTTGGTAGGCGCGATGCAACCAGTACATCAATATGCCACACTCTCAACCACTTTTGTCGGTGGAATATGGAGAATGGGTGTTCCTGGATATTCAACAAATGGCGCTGTGGGAAAAGTTTTGTGGAGATGTACACATTCATTTCCTGAACGTGGTGTATATAGCACCCCACTCCATGTCATGCAATTAGCTGGATCTCAGTTTTGAAAGTAAGGAGGCAGCGGACAATGCTGCTGTGGTGCGCGTTGTAATTGACCTCCCCAAAGGGCAGCGGGTCATCGAAACTAAGCGCACCAGATAAACAAAATCCAACCAAATTTTTCTCACCTTCAAATTTCTGCCCACTATGGTCATATGTGCCGTACTAGAACAACACCTGAAGGACGGGCTCGCCATATATGGCGAAATTCAATCCCTCAAGATGCAATGCTTACACTGATGCCACACGTGTGCACTAGAAAAGCCATCACAGTTCTGACCCCAACTGAGGAGATAGCGAAAGATCTAACTCAGATCCTGCACTCCACTTATATCAATATTGAGGGGCATACCACCCACCCTTTCTGGGTCACCGTGGACAGCGCCCCCATTTGCACCCACTGTGATGCATTCGGCCATAAGGCACATGCTTGCACCACAAAGGAGGGCATCATATTTCAAGAATACCCCTTGGCAGTCATGAACAACGGGGAGGCCCACTATGAACCAACCGCTAATACTAAAGAGACCTTCTCATGGGGAGCACAAGGCTACTACTTATTAGTAAAGCCAATATCCCCTCAAGAGTGGAAGAAGGCCAAACAGGCCCGCAGGGCCATGGCCAAGGAGGCGGCCAAGATCGCCTCCACTATCTTACACTCCCAACGCCAGGAGGACATTGAGATCTTTGTGGGGGAAGCAGCTTAGGAATCTCTCAACCAATCAGATAGGGCTTCCCAAGCCGTTTGGGCCAACCAATCTGAGGATATAATGGGTGAATTAATCTCACCCGACCTTTGCGCCCAAGCCTCAATTGGAACCTATTTGATCTCCAGCCTGCCTGAAAATTTTTTTTTAATTCAACTGATGGTGCACCGCACTTGAGTTCACCACAAAAAATCGTTCTGCAGCGGGGAAACCAAAAGTGAAGATTAAAGCCAATGTGAACTTGACTGCCAAACTCACCCACTCTTCCAGCTATGTTGCTGCACACACCCAAGGCGCTGAGAAGCGCCGTGAGGATCGAGAGGAGGCTGAAGGGCCTGGTTGCCCTTCCCCTTGCACCTAAGGTGCGATGGGGGAGCCTTTACTTTAGGGATGTTGAACATTGCTGGACTCAAGGCCTTGCCATCCTGGGCAAGGAAACTGAGTTTTTTACAAAATAATTTGCCCATGAACATCCTGGCCATCCAGGAGTCCCACTGTCCGCGCGGTTCTGAGGATGCTTGGAAAACCATGCTCCTCCCATCCCTGTCCTTCTGGTCCAAGCACTGTGGGGTGCTTGTTCAAAAAAAACAATTTTTTCATATTTTTATCATCTAAATCCTTCTTTAATGGCCAAGTCCTCATGGTCAAATTTTCTTGGCTGACATGGCGCACGCTATCATCAACATCTATGCCTCAACCTGTGCACAAGAGCGTCGGGAATTTTTCTTGTCAGTCAAATCCCTTCCGCTACCCCTAAACCTTTTGTAGTCAGCGATATGAGCTGTTGGTTGGACCCATCCACTGACCGCTGGCCTCCCTCACCATCCCTACACCAGGGTCATGTAGAACTTCATGTCCTAAAGGCCACCCTAGGGTTGTTTGATGCACTGCCACGCCATGCTCTGCTACTCAAGAACATGTCGCGCCCACACATCCACAACGGCCAGTTAAGGTCCCTGTCCGACATCAACCTTATCCTCGCGCCAATGAAATTTTGTACCCAGAGTTCCACTTCCGCACATCAAAAATTGATTTCTCCAATCACAGGCTGATCTCAATCACCTTCCACCTACCTGACCCAGCAGCTCAGGCTCCGCACTGGTGCAAACTTTGCTTACCCAAACTCGCGTTGCCAAGATTTTCCACATGGGTGGATTCTGCGACTTTGGCACAGGAGTTTATCACACCGTTTTGCGCTGACTTAATTCCTACCTGGTCAGCCTTCAAAGCAGACATGATACACCACACTCACCACCTCTCCTCCCACCGCTCACGCTCTACCTTGGCCGTCATCTTGCGCGCTCTGGCAGAGAAAGCCCACCTGGAGTCCAACATCCTAGCCACGTTCTACAGCCCTGTTTGTGGTCATAAGTGGAAAGAAGCAGCCGCCCACCTCAACGCACTTGAGAGGCAACACAAACATTGGGTTTGTGTTCAATACAGGGCTATACACATTACATCAGGCAAAATGTGCTCCGCTTATATTTTTAAAAATCTTTACACCACACCAGAGCTTGGCCTGCACACAGGTACAAAGGCCAGACAATTCCGTCATGGATAAGCTGGCTGAAGTAGCGATTGAGATACAAAATTATTACTCCAAGTTGTAATGATCTGAACCAATTCTGCAAGCTGAAAAGGCAAAATTTCTCGATAGCGCTCACATCTGCACTGTTTCCCAATACCCAGAGTTAATGAATTTGATTACTCCAGATAAACTCTGGTATGCCATCCGTGGTGCACCAAATTGGAAATCCCCCAGCCCTGATGGCATTCTGTATGAGTTCTATAAGAAGTACTTCAAATATTTATCCCCACTGTTGCTTACTTCCCTTAACCAGAGCCTTCTGGAAACGCGCCTTCTACCAGGAGGGCAAGAGGCCTAAACCATTACGCTATTTAAGAAAGGGGATAAGCTAGACCTAGCCAACTGGCGCCCCATTTCTCTAGCTAACACGGATACTAAAATTTTAACTAAAATTATGGCCAACTGTCTAGGGATTGTAGCATCTGCCACCATCTCCCCAGAACAATTCAGTTTCATACCCAGAAGGTCGATTTGGGACAACGTACACTCTGTGTCTAACACATGTCATTCCACGGCCTCTGGGGCACTTGTATTTTTAGACCAGAAGAAGGCCTATGATAGAGTAAACTGGGATTACCTCAGGGTCTGCCTACATTAATTCCGCCTACCCCCCGCTTCATCAGCTGGGTGATTCTGATAAAAAAATCTGCGACAATGGCAGTGCGTGGCCCTGGCTTCCTCACAGAAGTAATCCGCCCTCAAAAGGGCCTACGCCAAGGGGACCCCCTTAGCCCTCTCTTATATAACTTCAGCCTTGACCCACTTTTTCGAAATGTAAAATGCCCAACTCACTGGGGTCCATGTACCAGGCCAAGCCCCAGTCAAGATGATGGCATTCGCTGATGATTGTGTGGTCAGGGTGTCTAACAATTATGATGCATGCGTTTTTGAAGCCCTTATCCAGGTTTACTCCCAGGTAAGTAATGCTGCACTAAACGCCTCCAAAACCGAAATCATTCTCCTTGGTCGGTATTGAACCTCTGGGCCTCAGCGGCCTGTTTCCAGCCTAGCCCATCTGCTCGCACACGTGCCTGCTTACCCTGCCCACCCCACACCGCCCCACTTGTGCTCCCCTTTGTGCAGCGCCCCACCGTTGGGCCCGTCCGCCACTTGGGGATGTGGTTGGAGGCAGGCGGGTATCCTCTTCAATGATGAAAAACCATATTATGGATAATGTGACAAAGCGCATAGCCTCCCTCAGAGCCCACCATACTTCTCAAACTGGCAGGGTTGCTCTAGCCAACTCTATGCTCCTCTCCAAAGTTTGGTTTGGAGCCCATGCCATCGCCTTCTCCCCAGGTTTTTTCAAATCTCTGTATGCCCTTCTACAAGGGTGGCTCTGGTCGGGCTGCCCACCGCCAGTGCGTCTTGAGGTCATGTTTGGCCCTCGCCATAGTGGTGGCATGGACCGGCTTGACTTTGAGGCCCATGCTGCAAAGATACTAGGCACCTGGATCGCGGCCGTCACCATCCCTATGATCCCCTCCCAACACTGGTCCCGCATGGCCCGCTCCAACTTCTCCCGCACCCTAAGCCTTGCCAATCCGTCACACCCTCACTCCTTGATGAAATATCTGGCTTCCCACCCTTCAGCCGCTGGTTTTCATGGTACTACACCCCACTTCAAAAGAATCCTTCTCTCCATGCGGAGCGCTGAGTGGAGAATCCATATTTGTGGGCACACAGCCCAGAGAGGGCGCCCCTCTCCTCAGTTCACATAGAAGGTACAGGGGATACCCATTCTGGATGGAATAATACCCACATGGTCCCATGTTCTATCCAGGGTTGACTATTTGGACATGATGGACATTCTTTATCCCTTGAAACCTAGAAGACAATTTGGAAATACACCCACCACCCTCTGCTGCTGCCTCATGTCCTTTCCCATGTGTGGCGATGTCATAGGTGGGTATACCATACTGCTGAGCGCTCTAATGCTTTAAAATCATCCTGCGTCATGTATGGCCAGTATGGAACGCTGTTTCACCGCCTGGAGAAGTGCCCTACCTCTAAAACGATATGGCGCGAGGTGCAACGTCTGCTTGGCCAGGATTAGACACATCCCTTCAGTTTATCTAGGTATATGTTTGCTTTATCTATGGTCTCTTCTCTCCCACCCTCTCTCCATGCTCTGGTGGTTGCAATCACCATGTGGACCATCCACACGATTGTCTTGGATGCCATTGCAGGCTCCACCCCCACCTTCTAGAAGCTGTCCACCAGTTCCAGTCCCGCTTAGTAGACCACTTTCAAGCGTGGATGTTTGGATACCTCCCACCACGTCGCTGTCAGTTGGTCTCCTCCTGGTTCACAGTTTGGTTCATCAACTCGGACCCCTCTCTACACACGTGCTCAATTGTGGTTTCAGCCCCTTTACACGTTCCCCCTCCTCCCTGTAGTGGCGTTCCCGCTGGCAACAGGAGATATAATTTCTTCTCTGGGGTGCCTCCCCTGTTCTACATTCCATTTTCTTTATGTCTTTTCGGAAGTGTCCATCCCCTGGTCAGCCTTCCCTGCAATAAATTCAGTGGGCTTAACCCCATTCAAGGACCCTTCAGCGTATCTGTGAAGTATTTTCAATATTATAACAGTGGTGCACACTACAGGGGTTTCATTGATTAATCACAAAGAGATAATAATTCTCCAGTTGCTGGCCATGTCGCTTCAGGCTTGCTTTGATGGGGGATCTTCATGCCTTGCTGCACCAATTGTTTATGCAGAACTCAAACTTGCCTTGGACGCTGTTTTCAAAAGGCAGGATGAGTTTCTTCTGGAGGTTTGTAGTGATAAGCTACCTCTGCTTGATTGCAATGGGAACATTTATGGGTTCTTTAAGTGATTCAAGTTTGTGATAGAGGAGTGTTAAATTGGTAGAAAGCAAAACTATTAGTATCCACCTTGGATTTTGGAAGTGCCAACCAATTCACCTGTTATCTTCCAAAAAGTTCTGTTACATACCAATAAATGAAGGATACTGTGATGCAGTTATCTAAAGGAACTGCAATGATGTTGCAGGGAAAGGTTGATTTCTTAACCATTGGGTTATAGCGTAGTGAGACCCTAAGTGCAATAACAAATTGAGTTACAATGGAAGCCCACGCGATAATTGAGGAAGGGACTTTATCTGAATCTGACATATGCATTGTGATGAAGTTGGGACTGGAAAGGACTGAAGGCTGGTTCTTCATAGCTTGCAGAGTAGGATGATAGACAGAGTAAGTGGGACTTAACCTAGGAAGGTTCAGAGGTCCCAAGTGAATGAAATTTTACTAAAGAACCTAAAATTAGGTAGAGCGTAAAAAGTTATTTTCTTAAGTAAATCTTTTTCACTTTAAATAGTGCTATTAAAGCAAGGGATAAATTAAGGAATATAAGGAACAATCAGAAAAACTCTTCTTTCTCGTTGCAATCACTATTGCAACCTATTCAATTCAATACTAAATCTAGTTTGATAATTTCACAGAGGAGATTAGTCTGCGCCCATGTCAGGGAGCAGTTGGGCAAGCAAGGTAAGAGGAGCAGGCGGAAGGCCTGCGGCCTCCAACGTTTGAAAACGCCCCGGAGAATCTGGTGGAATAGACAAAAATCTTAAAAAACTGGAGGTCACAATTTCCCAGGAGATACTCACGTGGCAAGCACGATGCAACCAGTACATCAACACGCCACACTCCCAGCCACTTTTGTCAGTGGAATTTGGAGTCCGTGTGTATCTGGACATCCAAAAACGGCCTTATGGGAAAAATTTTGTGAAGATGTAAACAAAGTTTTCCCAACCGCGGTGTACATTGCACCTCACTCCATGTCACGTGGTTGGCTGGACCTAGGTTTCAAAAACAAGGAGTCAGCAGATAAAGCTGCAGCGGTGCACATAGTGGTTGACCTCCCCGAAGGGCAATGGGTCGTTGAAACCAAACGCACCAGATGGACAAAATCAAACCAAATTTTCCTCACGTTTGACTTTTTGCCTACTACAGTAAAACGTGACATTTTGGAACAACACCTGAAAGATGGTCTCGCCATATATGGTGAAATACAATCTTTCAAAATGCAACTCTTCATGCTGATGCCACACCTGTGCACTGGCAAAGCCATTGCAGTTCTGAACCCAACTGAGGAGATTGCAAAGGACCTAACCCAGATCCCACACTCCACTTTTATTGATATTGCAGGGCATACCACCCACCCATTCCGGGTGACTGTGGAAAGCGCGCCCCCCATTTGCACCCACTGTGACGCGTTCAGCCATAAGGCGCACGCATGCCCCATCAAGGAGGGCGTCACATTCCAAGAGCACCCCTTGGCAGCCATGGCCAGCGGAGAGGTGCACTATGAACCAACCGTAAGCACCAAGGAGGCTTTCCCATGGGGAGCACAAGGCTGCTACCTATTGGTAAAGCCTATCTCCCTGCAGGAGCGGAAGAAGGCCAAGCAGGCCCATAGGGCCGCGGCCAAGGAAGTGGCCAAGGCCACCACCGCTATCCCACACTCACAATGCCAGGAGGACATGGAGACCTTCGCGGCGGAAGCAACTTGGGAATCCATCAACCAATCAGATTGAGAATCCCATATCAAGTGGGCCACTCAATCTGAGGATCAGATGGGAGATTTGATCTCACCCAATCATTGCACCCAAGCTCCAGTTGAAACTGACTTGGGACCTATCCCACCTGAAAAAAATTTTTTTTGACCTGCTCGATGGTGCACCAAATTCATCTGCACCGCAAAAAATTCGTCCAACGTCAGGAAAACAAAAGTGAAGGCCAAAGCCACCGTGACTCTTTCTGCAAAAATCAACAAAAACTCCAATAGCGTTGCTGCTAACACCCGCACTGCTGTGAAAGCCTGTGGGGACCTAGAAGAGGCTGGTGGGCCCAGGGGCCCACCCCCTTGCACCTAAGGTGCGATGGGGGAAACCTTCACTCTAGAGACATTGAATATCGCTGGACTCAAGGCCTCCCTGTCCTGGGCTAGGAAACTGAGTTTTTTACAACAAAATTTACCCGTGGATATCTTGGCCATCCAGGAGTCCCACTGTCCACGAGGTTCTGAGGAAGCTTGTAAAACAATGCTCCTCCCATCCCTATCCTTTTGGTTGAAGCACTGTGGGGTGCTAATCCAGAAAAATAATTTTTTTTCAAATTCACATCCTCAGAAACATTCCTAAATGGCTGAGTGCTCGTCATCACCTTCTCATAGGCTGACGTAGCACACGCAATTGTCAACATCTATGCCCCAAACGGTGCACACAAGCGTCAGGAATTTTTCTCATCAGTCAAATCCCTCCCACTACCCCCTGATTCTTTCCTAGTCGGTGACATGAACTGTTGGCTAACCTCACCAACGGACTGGTGGCCTCCCTCACCCCACGCCCCACAGGGTCATGTAGAACTACGCATTCTAAAGGCCACCCTTGGGTTAATGGATGTGCTGCCATGACATGCCCCGCTGCTCAAGAACATGACGCGTCCCCACATCCACAATGGCCAATTAAGGTCCATGACCCGATCAACCTTATTCTAACGCCGGCGAAATTCCAACCCCACATCTCCCACTTCAAAACAATAAAAAGGGAATTCATCAACCACCGACTGGTATTGATAACCTACCACCTACCGGTCACAATTACTAAGGCCCCACATTGGTGCAAACTCCGCCCCCCCCCGAGCTAATGTTGCCAGGATTTTCCACGTGGGTGGAAGAGGCAACTTTGGCAAAATTGTTTGTTGCACCGTTTTGCATGGACCCCATTTCCAAATGGGCAACTTTCAAAGAGGATACCATCCGCCACTATCGCCATCTCTCCTCCAGATGCTCATGAGCCACATCGGCGGTTATCTTGCATGCTCTAGCAGAATTGGCCCACTTGGAGTCCAACATTCCAGCTACAGGATACAGCCCTGCATGGGGCCAGAAGTGGGTGGAGAAAGCTGCCCACCTCAACGCACTCAAAAGGCAACACAAACATCAGGTTTGTGTCCAATACAGGGCCACACGCATCATTAAAGGTGACAAGTGCACCGTATATTTCTTTAAAAAAATTTCGCACTACGCCAGAGTGTGGCCTGCACACAGGTGCGAAGATCTGATAATTCCATTGTGGACACACCAGCTGAAGTGGCAATCAAAATGCAAAAATATTACTCCAAGTTATACCGAGCTGAACCAATTCAGCCAGCTGAAGTGGCGGAATTTCTCAACTGAGCTCATATCCGCACCATTTTCTGATACCTGGAAATAATGAATTTAATTACTCCAAATGAATTATGGACAGCCATTCGCGGTGCGCCAAACTGAAAATGCCCAGGCCCAGATGGCATTCCATATGAGTTCTACAAAAAATATTTCAAATATATATCCCCATTGCTGCTCGCCTCACTTAACCAAAGCCTGTTGGAAACGCGCCTCCTACCAGGAGGACATGAGGCCTTTACTGTCACACTCTACAAGAAAGGAAATAAGTTTACTTAGCCAACTGGCGCCCCATTTCTCTAACAAACACAGACACCAAAATTTTAACAAAAATCATGGCTAACCGTTTAGGGACTGTAGCATCTGCCACCATCTCCCCAGAACAATTCAGTTTTATCCCCAGAAGGTCGATTTAGGATAATGTGCACTCTGTGGCTAATGCATGTCAGTCCACAGCCTCAGGAGCACTGGTATTCTTGGACCAACAAAAGGCATATAATAGATTAAACTGGGAATACCTAAGGGCCTGCCTCCATCAATTCCGCCTACCCCCCCCACTTCATCAACTGGGTGATGCTGCTCACGGAATCTGCAACAATGGCAGTGCGTGGCCCAGGCTTCCTAAGGAAGTAATCCACCCTCAAAGGGGCTTGCGACAAGGGGACCCCCTCAGCCCACTCTTATACAACTTCAGCCTTGACCCACTACTGCGAAATGTGAATGCCAAACTCACTGGGGTCCATGTGCCAGGCCAAACCTCAGTCAAGATGATGGCATTTGCAGATGACTGCGTGGTCAGGGTGTCTAACAATTATGATGCACGTGCACTTGAAGCCCTCATCCAGGAATATTCCCAGGTAAGCAACGCTACACTGAATGCTTCCAAAACCGAAATCATCCTCCTTGGTCAGTTTCAGAACTTCTGGGCCCCAGCAATTAGTTCCCAACCTGGCCCATTTGCCCGCCCACGTCCACGCCTTACTAACTCAACACACACCGCTCCACTGATGCTCCCCTTCATGCCACGTCCTACCATAGGACCGGTGCGCCATCTGGGCGTGTGGATGGAGGCAGGCGGATATGCGTCAGCAGTAATGGAGTGCTTTATACTGGACAACGTGACGAAGCGAATCGCCTCTCTCAGAGCCCACCCTACTACCCTCACTGGCAGGGTTGTTCTAGCCAACTCTATGCTCCTATCCAAAGTCTGGTTTGGAGCCCACGCCATCCCCTTCTCCCCAAGCTTCTTCAAATCCCTGTATGCCTTGCTGCAAGGATGGCTTTGGTCAGGCCGCCCTCCACCAGTATGGCTAGAGGTCATGTTTGGCCCTCATCATCAAGGTGGCACGGGCCTGCTTGACTTCAAAGCCCATGCTGTCAAGATCCTGGGAACCTGGATCGCGGCCATCACCGCTCCTACACTTCCATCCCAACACTGGTCCCGCGCATCCTGCTCCAACTTTTCCCGAGCCTTGGGCCTCAACAATCCATCAAACCCCCACTCCCTGATGAAATACCTCGCATCACACACATCGGCCACAGGTCCTCACGGGACTAAAACCCACTACAAACGAATCCTACTCTCCATGCGAAGCGCACAAAGGAGAATTAATATTAGCGGACATACAACCCAAAGAGGCCGCCCCTCTCCTCAGTTCACACAAGAGGTACAGGGGTACCCATCCATGATGGCGTGATCCCCATTCGGCCCCATGTCCTATCCAGGGTAGACTACCTGGACATGATGGACATCCCTTATTCCACTGAGACCCAAAAACTATCTGGAAATACGCACACCATCCTCTGTTGCAGCCTCAAATCCGCTCCCATGCGTGGCGCTGCCTAAGGCAGGTGTATCGTATAGCTGAGCGCTCTAACGCTTTACACTCATCCTGTGTCATGTGTGGCCAGTATGGAACGCTGTTCCACCGCCTGGAGAAGTGCCCCACCTCTAAAGTGATATGGCGCGAAGTTCAACGTCTGCTGGGCCAGGATCAAACGCATCTTTTCAGTCTGTCAAGAGATATGTTTGCTCTATCAATGGCTTCCCCCTTCCACCCTCCCTCCGTGCTCTGGTGGTTGCAATTGCCATGTGGACCATCCACACGATTGTCTTAGATGCCATCGCAGGCTCCACCCCCACCCTCCCAGAAGCTGTCCACAGATTCCGGTCTCATTTGGTGGACCACTTTCAAGCGTGGATGTTTGGATACCTCCCACCACGTCGCTGATAGCTGGTCTCCTCCTGGTTCCCAGTCTGGTTCATCAAATCAGACCCCTTTCTCCACACATGCTCAATAGTGGCTACGGCCCCTTCACACGTCCCCTCCCCTCCCCATAAGTGGCGTTCCCGCTGGCAACAAGAGATAGCATCGCTTCTCTAGGGTGCCTCCTCTGGTACTAAGTTTGTCTTTCCTGAGTCATATTCAGAAGTGTCCATCCCACGGTCAGCCTTCCCCGCAATAAATTTAAATATAAGGACAATCAGCACATGCTCTGTTGGAATTGGGAGCAGATTAGGAAAATATTATCTGAAATCTTTTAGAGGATAAATGGAAGTAAATACTGGATAAAGGACCCATAAGATAAGGTAAAGTTGGAGTTAAGGTTAGACAATTTGGAAGTAAGGAATTAGTTTTTTTCAGGGTAGAATAACTAGTTGAAATGGAGATTATCAAGATGGAGCATTGAATAGTGGAGCGATTCAATATTAATTTATACTAATTAATCAGTTGGGGAATTTAGCAATGTTAATTGGTTTGATCAATGCCAAATAATTAAAATTAATATTATTATTAAGCCTTTGGCCCAACAAAGCATTGGAAACTAAATTATTTTTTAGTAAAGGTTAGCTGATATTGCTAAAAGTAAATATTAAATTGGATGCCCCAAGTTAAACTTCACTTAAACTATTGAGAATCCTGACAACGACCCCTCCAAGCCTTGACCTGGGGTGCTAATTAAAGTTTCCAGGTTGTATAATTATGATGCCATATTAAATTTGGTATAAACCAGGACCTGGTGAACATAAAAAGATTTGGTATAGGCAGTTGTTAGTGTGGCAAATCATTTCATAGATATTGAACTTATTTGCTTCAAAAAGCTGATCTTTGAGAGGTGGGGATCCCAGGGTTTGGCAAATTTTAAACTAGGCTTTGGGATGGAAGGGCTAGTTATTAGGATTGAAGGCATTCATTGTAGGCTTAGGTTTAAAATAGAGTTGGACGTTGATCTTGATGAGAAGGGGAAGTTAGAGTTACCAAAGAATTTAAAGGAGGTGTAGCCCACATTGGTGAATGAGCAGGGTGAAGCTGAAGATGAGGAGATAATTGCAGCAAGAATAGGTTTAAAGTTGATATGGCGGCTAATATTACTAATCAAATTCATACACTTTTTGAATAAAGCATCTTGGCCATCAGTCTGGTTGACCTTAGCGTCCAGATTGAGCAGCTTGTAATTAAATTTGATTAAAATATTTTCCTTAGTTTTTGGATCAGGCCGTTTGACTTTTATCTTGATCCTGAGTCTGATATTATTGGTAAATTTTACAGTTGGATTAGTTGTAAGGTCTGAATCGGTCAACTTGGCTTTAAATTTAGTTACAATTTTATAAATTTATATTCTAATTGGCTAGACAGTTTAGATCCTTGATATCCAATCTATCTCCAGGTGATGGTTTTTCATAACTTAGGTTTTAGGGCTTAACCATTGATTCAGCCTAAATTCTTATTTTGGCTAATCTTGCTCTATGAATATGGGCCTCATCATTCAAAGGGGTTATTGCAATTGGAAGTTTATATTGGAAATTTTTTAACAGCTCTTCAAGTAATATTGAGATACCTGAGATGGATCAGGGAATTTTGACTCATCATCATTAATGTGATTGCCTAATTGGTTAGTAGGAAACAAACAATTGTTAACTGGTTAGGATCTTAAAGGATAGGCGAGGTAGAGCAATTTTGCACTAAGGCATTGGTTTTGACTGAACCGAAGTCATCATTAAAACATCAGTGAACGTTGGCAAGATTGTTGTCTTTGCACTTATGTGGCATTTTTTCAATAGGAGGTAGTTTTGGGTTAGTTTTGGGGTTTTCAATAACCTTGGAAGAGGAAACAAGTTTGGAGTCAAAGCATTTTGCTCAATAGCCTCATTTTGATTGTTGAGAGGCTCTGTCTCAGTAGCCAAATTTAGCTTGAGATTTTTATGGACTTTGCCTTTGATAGAATCTGATTTGTCTGATGCAACAAGCCAAAGTTCAATAAATTAATTTTAGTTTAATTATTTATAGGAAAATGAAAACGTGTTTCCTGAACTTGGGGCAATCTCTGAAATTGTTGTTTACAGCCTCTTAAAAACTGTTTGGATTTTATAAGAATGTTTTTAACCAGCTGATCATTTTTGGAGCTCCTGGCTTTGATTAGGTTGGGGTCCCAAGCAGCATTGTAAAAATTTATTCTAGGTTGATTATTGGCTGGCAACCCAGTAACCTTTTTACTGCACATGTTTGGTTTCCTCGTGCACTTTGTCAGGTTGTATAGAATGTATTGTTAACCAAATAATAGTATGGAAACTTTTATCCATAGTTGAGATTGAACTAAATTTCAGCCCAACTCTCAGCCAGTATTTCCAATTAAATACTCTTGAAGTCGTACTCATAGGGATTTGTTCCCTTTACTCTTGTCCACCCAATCTTCACTAAGATACCCTGGTGACAGTCTCTCTTGGCTTAACACACAGTTGGCAGCTATCCCTGATTGTGGTTCCTTTGTCTCTAGATCCCCGCTTGGATCTTTACTTTTCTCTCTGATAGTCTTCCAATTATTGCCTTCTGCAATAATAACCTTGAGATATAACAACACAATAGAAGCTGATAGTCTAACTATACACTGAATTGATAATGTAACTAATATAAACTCTAAACTCTTTAAAGCTACTTTTTTATTATAGTAAATCCTAGGGGATTCTACAGTGGGGGATTCAGCTGTCTAACCCTCAGTTGACACCTCAACAATGAAACGCAGCTGTTGCCATTGAAACACCCATCTTTGTCTCAGCAGCAATGGTCTTCCCCATCCTGGCTAAGATTCTGTAATTGGAAATCATCGAGAGCTCAAATGGAAAGAGTCAGAAAACGTGTCCCTAAAGTTTTCCTCTCAATCCAAGAAAACCAACCATGATTAGCCAGCAATCTTCTTAGGTAATGGGACTTATTACACATTATGGCAGGTAATTCACCAACCGATTGATTCACTAGTTGCAGGCAGTATCACTTTCTTTGCAACTTGCTATTCATTCCCAATCATTCAGTGATGAAACCTGACCGATCCCAATCAGTATACCTGATAGATGATCACTATCAGATGCCCCTATTTCATTGGCAACTCTTCCCGATGAGATCTTGAGTAATCATCCAGATCAAATTCCCAATGGATATGAATAGGCGAATATCTCAAAATCCCCTGAATGTAGTTCCTCCAAAAAACGGGCCAACCAATTTTCAATTCACTTCGCCTTAAGGAATTTTCCCTAGTGATTCCAGGTAATCTAGCAGGCTGGGAATATGAGCAAAAATTCCATCAAGCATCCTCAGCACAAATCCTATTAAATGAGATTATTTATAGAAAAAATGAATTAGTGGGCCCATTCATTATTGCAGATTTCCTCAAATATAGAGTCCTCTAGGTCATCGAGGAGCACTTTGAATGGATCCTTCATTGTCCAGATTATATCTTAATAATTTTTGCTTGTTTGAAGGTGGATCTTACGTTAACTTCATATTTTCAAAAAAAATCTTAATAAATTTTTGACATTCTGGGAGAGTTTGTACAAGGGTGAGCATATTAAGCTCTGAATGCAGCTCAGAAGGATATCTGGCAGAGAGCTTTACTTTTTGTTGGGACTGACAAGGTCTGAAGGCTTATCCTTTGAAGCTTGCAGAGTTGAAAGATATACGGAGTAAGTGGGACTTAACCTAGGAAGGTTCAGAGGTCCCAAGTGAATGTACTTTTAAAGAGCCTAAAAATAGTTAGAGCGTAAAAAGTTATTTTCTTAAGTAGATCATTTGCACCTTAAATAGTGCTATTAAAGCAAGGGATAAATTAAGGGATATAAGGAACAATCAGCACATGCTCTGTTGGAATTGGGAGCAGATTAGGAAAATATTATCTGAAATCTTTTAGAGTATAAAAGGAAGTAGATATTGGATAAAGGACCCATAAGATAAGGTAAAGTTAGAGTTAAGGTTAGATAATTTGGAAGTAAGGAATTTGTTTTTTTCAGGGTAGAATAGTAGTTGAAATAAGGATTATCACGATGGAGCATAGAATAGTGGTGCACTTCAATATTAATTTATACCAGTTAATCAGTTGGGGAATTTAGCAATGTTAATTGGTTTGATCAATGCTAAATAAATTAAAAAATAATAATATCAAGCTTTGGCCCAACAAAGAATTGAAAGCTAATTTAATTATAGCAAAAGAAAGTTGAGATTGCCCAAAGTAAATAATAGATTGGAAGCTCCAAATTGAGGCTTCACTTAAACTATCAAGAATCCTAACAGATGACCTCTTCAGTGAAGCCATACTGGGGAGCTTTACAATGTCATGACCCATTGTTGGATGATGACGTACCCCTGCTTAAAATTGTTCAGTTTTTGCACCATCTATCCATAACCTTCCTCCACCCAATATAGAGTGGAAACATACTGCCTCTATTGCTGGACTTTCATATATTGGGGAAATTTACCTGTAAGTTCAGATTCCTCCAAGTTAATCCAACATGGATAACTTCCATCCATGACCTGCTTTTTGTCAAAACCCAACTACTAACCTGGGCCTAAATTATGCCATTTGCCCACAATCAAATTATTGTTGAGGCTCATCTTACAAAAATCAAGGGCGCTGACCCTATGGGGTTAATTGTTATAAATATGGTCACCCTAGGCACCTGGCATGAGGTTGCCCCAATCATCAGCTCTATCACGTACAGTAAACTGTACTATCAGAGAAAAGTCAGAGCTTAGTAGAGAAGGGACTCTCTACCTCTGCTTTCCCAATCCCAAACGTACCACCTGAAAACACTGTTAATTTAGTGAAAGTCCCTTTATATGATGATGCATTACTATACAAGCAGATGGTTGGTGGGGTAAATATATATTAACATGAGAGTAAGCCAAAGCTGCAGAGGAAGAAGGATCTCAGATGCAGAAAAGCCATATGCTTATCAAATGTTTAACCAAGTTTCCCATGATAAGTTGGATCCATCTCCAGATGCCCCTTCCTTTAAAGGAGAAAAAGTCGCCCTTCCAGTCAACACTATCATCAAAGAATACCCCAAAGTTGGGGGACCATCTAGTACTAAAAAAATACCCCAAAGTTGGTGAGGGTTGCGAGTTTCTTGAAAATGGAGATTTTAAAAATGCCCATATGTTAAAAAATCAAAATATATTTTATTCATAATGTACATAATGTGACATTTTTGTAGCCAAAACCTAAGTCTGCACTATAATAGATATGGGCGCTCCAGTTAACATAAGTTTCACTATGTTGGTAGAGACGTTGACACTAAAAGCTGATGTAGAACATTGCATGGTGTATGAGAATTCTGGAGCAGAAACACGGTCTCTAAGGGAGCATACAGCGCGCTTCTATTGCAGTTTGCGTTGATTGTCATTTTAGCCCCGGTGATAGTGTTGCTGTTATAATTTTTGCAATTTTCTTGGGATATGCTGAGATTTTTTGTTCATGGTCAACCCAATATGCAACCGGCGGTTGATATGAAGATTGCCCGCCCTTGAAACAACATAATACATATAAAAGAATATGAAGCAATTGCTCCAGCAATATTTTTATTATAATATCTAACATTAGATTCCTTCTGCTCCGCTCTACTTCTCTTACTAACAAACAAAATTCCTCCTTCAATCATCTCATCTCGCTTATATCTCAGCAACTTTGGATAATACCGCTCTCTAAGCTATTTTATTTGGCTAAACCATATTCTCATCGGTTCCAGCAGAGTCTTATAAATATTAGGACATTATTTCCTTAGTTCAAGGCGATCTATTAATTATTTGTCATACGTAGACATTGCCTTATTGCCTAAGTTGGAGGCAACTCACTGAGTATTCATTTGAGGCTTGATATCACCCTGTCACCTAAAGTCGAGGCAAAGTCATCAATATTTCATACTATGCGGTTCAGCCAATCTAGCCCATTATGCTAAAAGTAATTAGGTGTTATCATCTAGTCATAGCAGAATCTCGACATTACCCCCTTGACAGGACAATAGGCTAGTATTTGTTTATATTCCTGATGGAACTTCACGTGCACTCAGTTAATGATCCAACCATTCATAGGGTCCTTGATAGTAATGACATCAACAACTTTTTCAATTATTTTAAACAGACCAATCCAGATTCTGGCCAATTTGTGCTTCCGCCCAAACCTGCGTTGGTCATATAATAGATCTATCACCCCATCTTTGAACTGCAATAGCCCTCTATGCCATACGAGATTAGTCACCTATTTCTTTAACTTCTTGGCTAAACTGAACAATTATGCTTCCATTTGCTGTTTAATAGTGTATTTATTGGATTAGTAAAGTAGCGTTGCAGGTCCATTCCGCCAGTATCTTCAATGCAAGCATAAAGAAGTGTCAGAAGAACTGGGTGACGTCTCTATATTAACCGGAAGGGACTCTTCCCCATGGCAGAATGAAAGCTGATATTGTAAGTAAAGACGGCGGTGGAAAAAAGGGAACTCTAATCTGAAGGTTGATCTGCTAACAATATGTGGAGCATGTTCACCAAGGTCCCATTAACTTGCTCAACCATTCCATTGAATTCTGGGTGTATAGGGTTGTCAAAACCCCATAGATGACCATCAGTTCATTGATCTTGGGTAAAGTATGGGAGGTGAAGTTAGTTTAGTTGTCAGTAAGGATGAACTGGGGCAGACGTGTTTCTGAATTATACATCCCATCACAAACTTAGCCACCATTTTGCCCCCAGATTTCATATTGCCCGTGCCTCAACCCACCTGTCAAGTGGTCAATTGCCACCAGAATATATTTGGTTTGATTTGCTCCAGCTGGATGTGGCCCATGATATCAATAGAAACTGTATGCCAAGCAAAGTAATGTTTCACCAACCAGTATGAGGTCTTTTGGCGAAGCAGATTTTATGCTTGGCACTGGTGGCATCAGGAAATAGTTTTGAGCACATCAAATTGCATGATTTCCCAGTAGTATTGAGGCCACAACATTTTCAAGATATTGCATACTCCACCATGTCCAACTGCTTGGTGTGCATTCATGATAATATTTGGTCGAGTGGAAGGCCTTTGGATATTCACCATAGTGTCCCCTACCCACTTGCATAATTCACCGTTCTTCTGGAATGTATTAACCCTTATTCCGTCTACCTTGCTGATTTGAGGCGGTTCATTGTTGTACTTTCTGCTGAGCATCTTATCATATTTTTTCCCACTCAGATCTGACATAATCGAAGTTGTTAGTAGCCTTGACAAGCAATTGGCGTTCAGGTGTTGGCTCCATGTCAGTGGAGGATTATATATTCATATGCAAGCATTTTGAGGGACCATCAAGCTAGAAGCCCTTCAGGCTCCTTGAGATTCTACAGTCAGCGTGATAAAGCATTATCCGTTATAACCTTAAACTTCATTCCATGCAAATGCACCCAAAATTGTCTATACGTGTAGATCACCACTAAGCGCTGACTCTCAGCCATATTATAATTACGCTCATGGCTGTTCAGGCTCTGACTGGTTTATGCAACTGGATGCTTTCCCCATCATTGTCTTTTTTAGATAGGACCACCACAACGGCATAAAAGGATGCTTCCGTCTGAACAATGAATTCTTTATTAAAATTGGGTAGCATAGCAATGCACATTGATTAATGCCATTCAAAGCGTGTCAACAGAGTGTTAAATGTAGTTCCTTCCATTCAGACACGTCATCCTTATTTTTAAAAAATTGAATAATATACCTCTAATACAAGTGAAGTTGGGGATAAAGCAGCGGTAGTAGCCAATCATCCCCAAAATACCTGTATGTCATGTTTACTGGTTGGCGTAGTCATTTTCTGAATGGCGACCACCTTAGCTGTTTGTGGCTTCAGCCCCTTCAAGTCTTCTATGAACCCAAGGTACTCCAACTGGTTCTTAAATAAGTTGCAATTATGGGGCTTGATATTAATGTTGGCCTTATCCAGCCAGATGAATACCTCCTATAAATAGATAAGGTGCTCAGAAAATGTTCAGAAAATAAATTATTATTATTAAGGTACATATGAACAGACAACAGCTTCAGGTCATCTAGAATGGTGTCCATGGCTGTTGGAATGTAGCCAGGGAATTACACAGTCCTTGCGACATACAGGTCGTTTGGAAAAGGCCCTGTACGTGATAATGGTGCATTTCTCCTGTTCTGCCATGGCTTTTGTTCTGCCAGTAACCTGATACCAAATCCATTGCCAAGAAGTAACAAGCTCCCCTTTAACTAATCCAAAGCATCATCAATCCTCAGAGAGGTATATGATTCATTCTTGTTGATACTGTTGAGCTTCCAAAAATCTATTACTACTTGGTTAGTACCTTCCTTCTTTTTAACAATCAGAACTGAAAAACTCATGGACTTTTGATGGTTTGAGCATCCCTTGCTCCAGCATTTTTCAATTTTTTTGGTTACTACTTCCTCAATTTGCCCTAGATTGTCATATTGGCCACGACCTGATGGGGAGATGATCATCCCAGTGTCCAATTGATGGACCACCCCCAAGCACACCTAAACCGTTGTTGTCAACAACAAAATCTCCTTATATTTTTCAAATAAAGCTATTGCCGGATCTTTCTGTTATTCCATTAATCTGACTAAGTTTTCACACTGGAAACCCTCATTACCCTGGGATGCAAATCAATCTGTAAACAAAATTCATCTATCAACACAAACTTGTGAACATGAAGGACCTCTTCAACTGGGGTCAAATGTATATATGCCACTATTTGTACCAGCAAATTTTCAATGGTCCCATTTGTAGATTTGCAAGTAAAACCTTAATCTCCTAGTGCCTTGGTAGTATAATGACTAAAGCCAGTGTGGCTCAAGCCATGATTGCTGGTAAGGGTCAATAACTTCCCCATTGATCTTGGCTGGTACTTATAAATCCAATTTGGTTTTCTATTAGTTGATGACCAAAGGGAATGGATATAAGCTCAGCCCTTGAAGAGGCAATTCTTGAAATTTGTATATCTAATGGTGGAGAGCCCATATCTTCCTCTTTAGTCGATGGTTATGCACCATAATTACACCGACACTATAGGCAAGGTTGACTTGTCCCATATGCATTGGATCCTTTGGCACTCCGCTAGAGTAAATAAAATTGGGATTTACTGTCCAAGATTTTAAAACGTCTATTCCATTATATTGATGACAGCACCGAACTGTCACATAAACGCAGTTCCAATTAGCAGGTTGTGACAGCTGTTTGGCAGCAATATCGCTGGAGCTACAATGACAATTGACCCAAACCGCAAGGGCAACGCACTATATGCTACCTCTGAGATTGTGCTTTTGGCTCCAGAGGTCCCATACGCCATTTGATGATCTACATTAAGTTTCATTATCAACTTTTTAATTAACTCAGTAAAACTATGTTAACTGGGGAACCTGTGTCTTTTATAGCCTGAGCTTGGGTTTTGGCTACAACAATGTAACAGTATGTACAATTTGAATATGAAGAATGTTGACTGTTTAATATGTGAATATTTATTGGATCTCTTTTTCCAAGGAATCTGATAATCCATACGCCAACTTTGGGGTAGTCTTGGATGATAGCATCTACCAGAAGGGAAAAGTTTACTCTGTACAGGGAAAGTACATAATAGAAGGGGTCCATCTTGTCAAAGGAAACTTGGTCAAACATTTGACAAGCGTATGGTTTTGGTTGCTCCAGAGATCCTTCTTCCGCTTGTCCTTGGCTTACGCTCATGCCAATATATTCACCTCTTCAACTGGCTGCTGATATAGGAATATGTCATCATACTGAGGGACTTCCACCAACTATTCATTAATAGGTTCAGGTGGGACATTGAGGGTTGGGATAGCGGAGGTAGAGAGCCCCATCTCTACTCTGCTCTGACTTTTCCATGGTAGTATTGTTCCTGCTGTACATAATGGACCTGCCTACTGGGACAACCTAATGCCAGCTGTCCAGGGCGACCACATTCAAAACAATTTATCCCATTGGCTCTACGCCATTTTTTTATTGTAAGATGGCCCAAGACAAGAGTCGGACTGTAAATGATTACCATAAACAGGCCCAGGTTGATAGGATGACTTTGGATGATCAGCGTAATTAGGCCCAGTTCAGTAGTCGGACTGTTGACAATAATCAAGACCAGGGTGGAAGCTAAACTGCTGGGGGTAACTCAGCGGAATCTGAATTAGATGGGAGAATTTCCATGAATATGAAGGTGTGGCGACAGCAGGGGTAATTTTCCACTCTGTTTTTGGAGGAGGGAAGGTAGCGGATAAGTGGCTCAAAAACTGAACAATCTTGAGCAGGGGTATGTCATTGTCCAACTTTGGGATCATGCTTTTATAAAGCTCTCAGTATGGCTTTACTGCAGAGGTCTTTACAATGCACATGTCAGATTTGGATAAAGTCTCTGACCTAATTAACACATGGGCTTCTGCTGTGAATTGATCAGCAAACGTGGTGAAGGTCTCATTATGCTGGATCCAATGGCTAAGAACTCAGCCTTACACTATGACATTTTTCTAGTCCCTCCAAACAACAGCAGCACATTAGCATTCACTTCTCAGTATATAATGGAACTTTTTGGAAGATAACAGGTGACTTTGTCATTTTTTCCAACATCAAAAGTGGACATTAACAGTTTTGCTTTAATCCTATCTGAGGCTTCTTCCATCACAATCAAACGGATGCAGCTTATCAATACAAACCTCCTGAAGAAGCTCATCCTGCCCTTTGAGCCCAGCATCCAAGGCAAGTTTGATTTTTTGCATATTTGGTTGGCACAGTGTGTTAGGAGGATTCCTCATCAGCGCAAGCCTGATGCAACATAGCTGACTCCTGGAGTGAATTAAGAATTTTTATATTTTTTGATCTTGATCAATGGGCCCCGTGTAGTGAGCAACAATATTATCATTTTGGTGATATTATTGAGTTACGCGAGAGGCTTTTGCATGGGGTTAACCCACTTAGCAACGGGTGGATGATATGAAAATTGTTGGCCCTTAAAACAAATTAATAAATATAATAGAATATGAAGCAATTGCTCCAGCGATACTTTTATATAGATATTCAACAGCAGATAACTTCTGCTCCTCTTTACTCTTCTTTTTAACAAACAAACTTCCTCCTTCAATTGTTTCGTCTTGATTATATCACAGCGACTTCAGATGATACATCTCTCTCAGCATGTACTGTTTAATTATACCATATTTGCATTTGTTCTGGAAGAGAATACCAATTATTAAATTCACAATTGCCTTAGTTATAGGTGACCTATATAAGTATTTTCAATCATCAACATTGCCTTATTACCTAATTTATAGACAATCCACTAAATACTTGTTCGAGGCTCAATATTTCCCAATTGCCTTAAGTCAAGGCGATCTTATCAATATTTCATACTACTCAGTTTGACTAATCTAGCCCATTCTCTGAAACTAATTGGCGCTTATCATCCAGTCATATCAGTATCCCAACAGTTGCTGTTAAACTTTGGCGGAATTGTTGAGATACACCAAAGGGTTTTTACACAGGTTTGAGAGACACTGAGCAATAGAACGGATGATATGAAGAACCTTTTTCTCAACACACAGATGAATAAATATAATATTATAAATGTGAGCTATTGCTCCGATATAACTTCTTTAATACTCTTTAATATTTTCAACGGATGCTCTCTGCTCCTCTCTCTTTTCTTACTAACAACCTCCACATTCAATATACTCATCTTATTCATTTTTGGAAGGTTGACCATGGGATGTACACTTCCAACATAGTGAGGATAAGATAATAATTAATTATGAATAATTAAGGACACCTCAGAGGGTTCATAACCCCTCTTGTCTCCAAGACCACCAATTTTAGAATGATAAGGGGTGTTTATCCTGACATATCCTTGGTTGAAGCATGAGTGAAGGTAAGAGTCAATATTTAGGAATCATATGGGAAATTATGAATCGATTTTCCTTCTGTTGCGTGAGGTCATGTTTCAAAACAACCATGCTTGGAAATGTTCCAAAATATGGAAGTGAAAATGATTGATGGCTACTTTTCTCTCTCGTTGCAATCACTTTTGCAACTTATTAATTCAAGTCTGATTCTAGTTTGATAATCTCACAGAGGAGATTAGTCTTCGCCCATGTCAGGGAGCAGTTGGGCAAGTAAGTTAAGAGGAGCAGGTGGTAGGCCCGCGGCTAAAAAGTTCAAAAACGCCCCAGAGAAACTGGCGGAATAGAAAAATAAAAAATCAGCAGTCACTATTTCCCCAGAAATCCTCACTTGGCAAGCATGATGCAATCAGTAAATCTACATGCCACACTCCCAATCACTCTCATTGGTGGAATATGGAGTCCATGTGTTTCTGGACATCCAACAAACAGCTCTATGGGAAAAATTTTGTGGAGATGTGCACACTTTTTTCCCAACTGCGGTGCATATCACACCTCACTCCATGTCACACGGTTGGCTGGACCTTGGTTTTGAAAAGAAGGAGGCAGCGGATGAAGCTGCTGTGGTGCGCGTAGTGATCGACCTCCCTGAGGGCCAATGGGTCATCAAAACTAAATGCACCAGATGGACAAAATCCAACCAAATTTTCCTCACGTTTGACTTTTTGCCTACTATGGTAAAACGTGCCATTTTGGAGCAGCACCTGAAAGATGGTCTCACCGTATATGGCGAAATACAATCTTTCAAAATGCAATGCTTCACGCTGATGCCACACTTGTGCACCAGCAAAGCCATCGCAGTTCTGACCCCAACCAAGGAGATTGTGAAAGACCTAACCCAGATCCCGCACTCCACATATATCAATATTGAAGGGCATACCACCCACCCTTTACGGGTAACTGTAGACAGTGCGCCCCCCCCCATCTGCACCCACTGTGATGCGTTCAGCCATAAGGCACATGCATGCCCCACCAAGGAGGGCATCACAATCCAAGAGCACCCCTTGGTGGCCATGGCCAGTGGAGAGACGCACTAGAAACCAACCGCAAGCACCAAAGAGGCTTTCCTGTGGGGAGCACAAGGCTGCTACCTACTGGTAAAACCTATTTCCCCATAAGAGTGGAAGAAGGCCAAGCAGGCCCACAGGGCCACGGCCAAGGAAGCAGACAAAGTCACCACCGCTATCCCACACTCCCAATGCCAGGAGGACATCAAAACTTTTGCAGTGGAAGCAACCTGGGAATCCCTCAACCAATCAGATTGGGAAGCCCATGTCAATTGGGCCACCCAATCTGAGGATCTAATGGGTGACTCGATCTCACCTGATCTTTGCAACCAAGCTCCAGTTGAAACTGACTTGGGGTCCAACCTAGCTGAAAAAATTTTTTGACCCAATCGTTGGTGCACCAAACTCATCCACACTACAAAAATATTTTCGATGTTGGGGAAACAAAATTGAAGGCAAAGGCTAATGCAAACCTTTTTGCTAAATTCAACAAAACTACCAATATCATTGCTGCAAACGCCCCACACTGCTGTGAAGGCCCATGAGGATCTAGAGAAGGGTAGTAGGCCCAGGTGCCACCCCCTTGCACTTAAGGTGCAATGGGGGAAACCTTCACTTTAGGGACGTTGAATATCGCTGGACTCAAGGCCTTGCCATCCCAGGCTAGGAAACTGAGTTTTTATAAAAAAATTTACCCGTGGATATCCTGGCCATCCAGGAGTCCCACTGTCCATGGGGTTCTGAGGATGCTTGAAAAACCATGCTCCTCCCATCCCTATCCTTTTGGTCAGAGCACTGTGGGGTGCTAGTTTGGAAAAACAATTTTTTCAAATTTTTAATGTCAGATCCTTCCTCAATGAACAAGTCCTCATTGTCACTTTCTCGTGGGCTGACATGGAGCATGCTATCAATAACATCTATGCCCCAATCTGTGCATAAGAGCGTCAGGAATTTTTCTCATTGGTCAAATCCCTCCCGTTACCCCCAGACCCTTTTGTAGTCAGTGACATGAACTGTTGGCTAAACACACCCATGGACTGTTGGTCTTCCTCCTCCCACGCCCCTCAGGGTCATGTAAACTTGCGTTCTAAAGGCAACCCTTGGGTTAATGGATGCGCTGCCATGGCAAGCCCCGCTGCTCAAAAACATGATGCGCCCCCCATGTCCACAACAGCCAATTAAGGTCCATGACCCGCATCGACCTTATCCTTATGCTGGCGAAATTCCAACCCCACATTTCCCACTTCAAAACAACAAAAATTGAATTCTCTGACCACCAACTGGTCTCAATAACCTACCACCTACCTGTCACAGTGGCTAAGGCCTCACATTGGTGCAAACCCCGCCCTCCTGAACTTGTGTCGCCAGGATTTTCCACTTGGGTGGAATCAGCTACTTTGGCAAAAGAGTTTGTTACACCATTTTTCGCGGACCCCATCTCTACATGGTCAACCTTCAAAGAGGATACCATCCGCCACTCTTGCCACCTCTCCTCCTGGTGCTCATGAGCCACATCAGCCATCATTTCGCGCGCTCTGTCAGAGTTGGCACACCTGGAGTCCAATATCCCAGCCACGGGCTACAGCCCTGCATGGGGCTGGAAGTGGGCAGAAGCAGCCACCCACCTCAATGCACTAAAAAGGCAACACAAACATTGGTTTTGTGTTCAGTACAGCCAAACAAATTAAAGAGGGTGACAAGTGCACCGCATATTTTTTTAAAAAAAAATTCGCACCACGCCAGAGCATGACCTGCACACAGGTGCAAAGATTGGATGATTCCATCGCGGACACACCAGCTGATTTGGCAATCGAGATATAAAAGTAGTACTCTGTGTTATACCGATCCAATCCAATTCAGCTGGCCAAAGTGGCGGAATTTTTTGATCAAACCCACATCCGCAAAATTTTCCCAATACCCAGAAATAATGAATTTGATTACTCCGAATGAACTATGGACAGCCATCTGCGGTGCACCAAACTAGTAATTCCCAGGCCCAGATGGCATTCCATATGAATTCTATAAAAAGTACTTCACATATATATCCTCACTACTGCTTGCCTCACTTAACCAGAGCCTTCTGGAAACGCGCCTCCTACCAGGAGGACAAGAGGCCTTAACTGTCACACTCTTCAAGAAAGGGGACAAGCTAGACTTAGCCAACTGGCGCCCCATTTCTTTAACTAACACGGATACAAAAATTTTAACAAAAATCATGGCTAACCGTTTAGGGATTGTAGCATCTGCCACCATCTCCCCAGAACAATTCAGTTTTATACCCAGAAGGTCAATTTGGGACAACGTACACTCTGTGGCTAACACATGTCAGTCCACAGCCTCTGGGGCACTTGTATTCTTGGACCAACAGAAGGCCTATGATAGGATAAACTGGGAATACTCAGGGCCTGCCTACATCAATTTCGCTTACCCCATCGCTTCATCAACTGGGTAATGCTGCTCAAGGAATCTGCAAAAATGGCAGTGCATGGCCCTGGCTTCCTAATGGAAGTAGTCCGCCCTAAAAGGGGCTTGCGACAAGGAGACACCCTTAGCCCACTCTTAGACAATTTCAGCCTTGACCCACTACTTCAAAACGTAAATGCTCAACTCACTGGGGTCCATGTGCCAGGCCAAGCCCCAGTCAAGATGATGACGTTTGCAGACAACTGTGTGGTTGGGGTGTCTAATAATAAAGATGCACGTGCACTTGAAGCTCTCACCCAGGAGTATTCCCGGGTAAGTAATGCTGCACTGAATGCTTCCAAAACCGAAATCATCCTCCTTTCGTCGGTATCAAAACTGCTGGGCCCCAGCGACCAGTGCCCAGCCCAGACCATCTGCTCGCACATGGTCTCGCCCTCCCAGCTCACCCCACATCACCCCACTGGTGCTCCCCTTCATGCCACGCCCTACCATAGGGCCAGTCCGCCATCTGGGCGTGTGGGTGGAGGCAGGCGGGTATGCATCAGCAGTAATGGGGAGTCATATTCTAGATAATGTGACGAAGCGCATCGCCTCCCTCAGAGCCCACCCTACTTCCCTTACTGGCAGGGTTGTTTTAGCCAACTCTATGCTCCTCTCTAAAGTCTGGTTTGAAGCCCACGCCATCCCCTTCTCTCCAAGCTTTTTCAAATCCTTGTATGCCCTTCTGCAAGGATGGCTTTGGTCAGGCCGCCCACCACCAGTATGGCTAGAGGTCATTTTGGCCCTCATCATCATGGTGGCATGGGCCTGCTTGACTTCAAAGCCCATGCTGTCAAGATCCTGGGCACCTGGAATGCGGCCATCACCGCCCCTACGCTCCCCTCCCAACACTGGCCCCGCGCGGCCTGCTCCAACTTCTCCCGCGCCTTGGGCCTTAAAAATCCATCGGACCCTCACTCCTTGATGAAATACCTGGCTTCACACCCATTGGCCACAGGTCCTCACGGGACTAAAACCCACTACAAACGAATCCTCCTCTTCATGCGGAGCGCTAAGTGGAGAATTTGTATTAGTGGACACACAGCTCAGAGAGGCCGCCCCTCTCCTCAGTTCACACAAGAGGTACAGGGGCTACCCATCCAAGATGGCGTGCTCCCCACACGACCCCATGTCCTATCCAGGGTGGACTACCTGGACATGATGGACATCTCTTATTCCATTGAGACTCAAAAGACTATTTGGAAATATGCACACCATCCTCTGTTGCAGCCTCAAATCCGTTCCCATGTGTGGCGCTGCCTGAGGCGGGTGTACCATATGGCTGAGCGCTCTAACGCTTTACACTCATCCTGCGTCATGTGTGGCCAGTATGGAACGCTGTTCCACCGCAAGGAGAAGTGTCCTACCTCTAGAGTGATATGGTGCGAAGTTCAACGTCTGCTTGGCCAGTATCAAACACATCCCTTCAGTCTGTCAAGAGATATGTTTGCTTTATCAATGGCTTCCCCCCTTCCACCCTCCCTCCGTGCTCTAGTGGTTGCAATTGCCATGTGGACCATCCACATGATTGTCTTGGATGCCATCACAGGCTCCACCCCCACCCTCCTAGAAGCTGTCCACAGATTCCAGTCTCATTTGGTGGACCACTTTCAGGCGTATATTTGGATATCTTCCACCGCATCACCAACAGGTGATCTCCTCCTGGTTCCCAGTTTGGTTCATCAAATCAGACCCTTTCATCCACACGTGTTCAATAGTGGCTACGGCCCCTTCATACGTCCCCTCCCCCTCCCCATAGTGGCGTTCCCGCTGGCAACAAGAGATAGCTTCGCTTCCTCTGGGGTGCCTTCCCTGTTCTAAGTTTTGTTTCTTTTGGGTCACATTTGGAAGTGTCCGTCCCATGGTCGGCCTTCCTCGCAATAAATTTAAAAAAAATGATTGATGGCTTCTTGGAGGGTAGAAGTTGCTCCTGTAAAAGACTCCAGTACTATAGTATAGATTGTTTATAGTACTATTGCTACTAATAAAGCACGTAGGGATGGATGAATAGGTGACTTCATGTTGATAGCATACATGTTCCTAACCAAACTAAATGATTGTCCATTGTCTTGATAAAATAGGCGCATGACCTCTTTCCAGATAGCTACTGATGTTGGACAATGTTCTGGACGGTGTACTAGGCTTCCATATTGGCCACATATTGTGCATGAAGAGTGGGCAGCGTTTGGTCGTTCTGCTGTGCAATATACTCTCCTCACACAACTCCATAAATGTGCCCATATCCTGGGGTGTAGTAGTGAGTGATGTGTGTATATCCAGACTATTCTTTGGGTATCCAGGCTGTATGGCATAATCATATGATCCAGTTAATAAATCCAGTCAATTGTACTCATATTTGGTTTATTATGTTATCTGTGACTATTTGGCCGTTAACTTCCTGTCTGTGAGTTAGCATTGGGTGTCCTCGATGACTGATCTGGCCACATATGTGGATCTTCCACTCAGCTTTTCTTCAGGGCTAGAAGTATTTGTTTAGTATTATAGGAGTGCCATGTGGTCCTGCAGCTGTTGGGTGAGACGCCAGATATCTAATCAGTGTGTTTGGATGATCTTGGTTTTTTAATTGGAGTGCTCATGCAAGATTAGATCTTGCTGTTTTAGCCCAATGTATATCTGGAAGGTCTGGACTAGTCACCTGAGCTATCCGGGATCCTATTATATGGGTCTCTTGCTCTAAATAATTAGTTAGCCCCATACCTCCTTTCCTCCTAGGGACAGATATGGTTTCAAGGCATACAGTGGAATTATGGTTGCACCAAAGCCATCACTGTATTAAGGCGTATACGATATTAAAAAAAGGACGGTGAGAAAGCAATTTCATGGGCTTTAAACCATATGAATGATAATATCATGAAGTTGTCTATCACAACCCTTCCTGTTAGACCTGTTTGATGTTTATGCAAGGAGTCAATGCATTTTGCTACTTTATCTAGAAGTTTATTTTCCATCATTAAGTTGGTGTAACCTCTTGCCTCTAACCATATCCCCAAGTGATGGACAAGTCCAGCTGCCGGCTTGGTAGTGAAGGGAAGTTCAGTGGGGTAATTGCAGATCTTTACCTCCTATGTCTGGTGAGGAGTCTTGATGTTATATTGGTCTGTTGACACAAGGTAGATGGCGTCCAATGGGTCTGGTATTTCCCCAGGTGTATATTTTCTATTTTTTCAATATTAAGCGATGCGTTGCTTATTGATGTGTATTCTTGTATCATTTTCTCAAAATTTGCGAACATCCTAGTTCTTGAATATACCCACCACGTAGTCATCAGCGAGAGCCATCATATTGATATATGGTTGCCATAGACATTGATTCCATTGAGAAGGGCGTTTGTATTCTGGATTAGGGAATTAAGACTAAAATTGTATAGTAGAGGGCTTAGTGGGTCCCCTTGTTTGAGTCCTCTCTGTGGAAATACTAGGTTAGTTAAAAAATCTGATCCGCGCATAGCCATTGTGGCTGACTCTGTGAACAATATCACTTAATTTATGAAATTATTTAGGAGTTTGAATTTTTGAAGCCATGCCCTGAGATAGTTCTAGTTCACCCTGTCGTATGCCTTTTGTTAATCCAAAAATACAAGCGCTCTAGATGCTTTAGATTGTCAGACATTTGCAACTGTGTGAATATTGTCCCATATGGATCTTCTTAGGGCAAATCCATATTGTGATGGGGATATTACATCAGTTGAAATATCCTCTAATCGTTTGGTCATAATTTTTTGTGAATATTTTAGTATCAGTATTGGCTAGGGAGTTTAGGCGCCAATTTGATAGGTTTAATTTATCTCCTTTCTATTAGAGTGACAGTGTTTGCTTCCTTGCCTCCAGATATGAGGCATGTTTCCATAATGCACTTGTTCATGGAAGCTAAAAGAGTATTATAAATGTTAGTAAAATATTTATATAATTCATAGGGAATCCCATCAGGTCCAGGGCATTTCCCTCGTGGTGCACCAGCACTGCTTCCCTTAATCCCTCACGCAATATTAAGTTAAGTAAATTGTTGTTTTGAGCCGCAGTGTCTTTATGAGCGTTTGTGATGAATTTTTCGATTTTTGATGGGTCAACAGTTTGGACTTATATAAATTTTGTATAAACCCTGTGTACTTTGGTCGTGACTTCTTTGGGTGTTTCTGCTAAGGATTTATCAAATCATCAGACCTGTGTGCAGGCTATCATGTTTTTTGGGCGTAAAATTGATAGAAAATATCTCAAAAAAGTTTCTCCATCTTTTAGGCTTTTTTTCTCTATATTGAACACCAATTCATTATTGGTGTTTTCAATCAGGGTATTTAGCCATGCAGAAACCACTGCCCATTTGTGTCCCCATCCAGAACTATATCCTGTGCGTGGGACATTGCTTTCCAGGTGATTGATTTCTTCCAAGGTGTGTTTGATGATGTCTGAAGCTTCCATGTATTCTCTTGATGCCGTTTGTTTTATCTGTTGTATTGTTGATTTTTTATAATTTTCCCAGGTAATTAGTGAGTCTGAATAGAAAGATGTTTGAAAATCCCATGTTGAGGACATTTCCTCCACCCAGGATTGAAAAACCAGGTTGGCTAAATTTTCTGGCCATATTCTGGGCCACCTGGGTATTTGGATAATTGTTCCCACTGGTGTGAAAAACACTGAAACTAGCCTATGGTCAGAGAATTTGATTTTTGTAGACTTGAATTTATGAATTTTGTGTTGAACTGTTAATATTTAAAGTATTAGGTCTATCCATGACATAGAAATAAGTACACCGTTGTGCACATGTGGGCGTGTCATGTTCTGTAGGAGGAATAACCGTTTAGGTAGCAGATCATATAGTTCCATGGTGTCCTTTAGCACACGAAGTTCCACTTGCCCATGTGATGTCTCCATTGTGTGTGGCTATTGGTCAGTGTCTAGGTTAATCCAGCAGTTCATTTCTCCCATGACAAAAGTGATTTCTGGAAGATGGAGTTGTGTTAGGGCTGTTGAATTTTCTTGATGGTCCATTGCACAGTTTGGTGTATACACAGTAGATAATTTGTGCACTTCTTTGTGCCATGAGAAGGTAACAGCTAGTATGTGGCCATCCAAAAACGAATTTTTATTAATGAATTTAAAGTTTTGGTTCACACATACTATCACCCCACAGTGTTGTGACCAAGATGATAAAATTTGGAAGGAGCATTTTTCCCATGCCTCCTCCTTTCCCTGTGGACAATGGGTTTCCTGAACCGCCAGGATATCCACAGGTAGGTTTTTCAGGAGACTCAACTTCTTGGCCCAGAATGTTAAGGTCTTGAGTCCCGCTATGTTCAGCATCCCTATCTCTACTGAGATGCCCAATGCGCCTCAGGAGAGGTTAGAAGGGCCTCAGGTCCTACTCAATCGCCCTCATTACTTTTTCATTGCATCTTTGCTGCAGGTGACATAATTATGAATAGGAGTTGGGGTGTATTCTGCCTTTTTTGATACCGCTGCTTTTGCTCCTCTCCTGCCTTTGTTGTATTTCGATTTCTCATTTCAGTGCACTTGTGTGCTCTTATTGGCACATTTTTATTTTGCACTTCCCATTGTTGATTTTCGCTCCCAATTGGGTTGTATTCGCAATTTCAGGGGGTGTGCCAAACCCCTGTTTTGCCACATTTGCTTCAAAATTGGGTTCTACTTAATCCATTCTGTTTAAATTGGCTGTTTGATTATCTGTGTGATTTTGATTGGCTCATTGTTTTAAGCTCATCCATGTCTTCCTGGATCTGTTCAAGTGATATGGATGATTCCACTGTGGCCTTTGCCTTAGCTGCGGCTAACTTATGAGCTTTTTTGGCCATTTTTTTTCTATTGAGAAATTGGCTTAACAATTTTATATTGTCTGAATTCTCCCTAGTTGAATGCTTTTGTGGCGTCTGTGATTTTGGCATACTCTGATTCATCTTCGCCCATTACTTCCTCACATAATTCCGTTCCTCGTAGGCCTTCTTTTATAGGACAAGCTTGAATCTTGTGCCCAAAGTCCTGGAAGTGGTTGCAGATGGGGAGTGCGCTCTCCACAGTTGCATGGGATAATTAGGATTCTTTCTCATCACTAATAAAGGATGCGATGTGGGGGATTTTTGTGATATCATCTACTATCTCCTGGTTTGGGGAAATAATTGTGATTGCCTTCCCAGTGCTAAGGGTTGGTACCAGCTGGAATCTTTGCATTTCAAACTATTTAATTTCTCCATAGGATTCTAAGCCTTCCTAAAGATGTTGTTTTACTACTGTACACACCAGCGTTTCAGAAGGAAGTCAAAAATTATTAAAAATGCTTTGGACTTTGTTCCAACGTCTGCACTTGTTCAATACCAAACGTTGACCATCGGGAAGGTCAATCACTACTCTGAACTTTTCTGCTTCATTCACTTCTTCCACTGGTTTGAAATCAAGATCTACCCAACCATGGCAGATAGTATGGGTTGTCAAGTACACTTCATGCGGGAATAATTTTTGATGTGCTTCCCCAAATTTTTCCCACAGTGCCAGTGTGTCTGTGGCTAAGAATATAAGTATCCCATGTTCCGCCATTTAAAAGTTGTAATTGGATACTTCCATGTAACTACATTTTATAATAAAAAATCCATGAAACCTGAAGAGTGCACCACCTTAATCTTTTTGGTTTACTGCTATTTTTGTATTCCTGTGTGCTTAGTGCCTTTGGGCATTGCAGAACTAGGTCTGCTACCCTTTACCGCATTCCCCCAATCCTGTAATTGTTTATTAATACTCATCTCACCTGGTATTAGTTATGAAATTGTTATGTTTGAACTAAATCTTTTACTAAAAGTGATAGTAATTGGAAAGAAAAGCATAAATTTTTTACTTTGAGCTTAAGTTTAGTTATAGATTATATAGAATTACAGAATCAACATACTCATATTGAATATATCTCAGCAACTTTGGTTGATATCAAGCATTTTATATGGACTATTTAATCCGCTATATTCTCATTAGTTCCAGCAGGGTTCATCCTTTATTGAATTCATGATTCCCTTGATTCAAGGCGAGTTGGGGCTTTTCTTTCCCGTTATTATCACTTTTAATAATAACATGATTCTACACAATTTCTCTGAGATTGACAATCAACCTGGAATATGAGCAAATTTGTCCGCAACAACACCAGTTGGGCAAAAGTGGCCAGTGCAAAGGCCTGAAGCCCTCCCAACCTGCCAGGGGAAAACGCCCCAGTGGAACATTGACACACCCACCCACCAAAAGGGTGAGCACAACGCCACACCTGGAGTTTTGCAATTCCTGCAAAAATGGGCGCATACCAAGATTGAGCACTCTCAACCCTTATCCTCCCTTGAACATGGCCTCATAATCATGGTCAGCAAT
>JAKSZP010005606.1:0-96882 GCA_022478985.1 Massospora cicadina
TGTATATTGTGCCAATAGGGCAATTTGCCCTGAAAGTTGGCTTCAGCCAGAGGAACAACCAACTTGTGACCGTTTATCAAAGACAAGGATAGGGTTTTTACTTTCAAATTAGTCCTGACGTCAAACTTTCTCCACCACTCTATACCCAAGATAATGGGTTAAAAGAGGTTTTTGATAGCTTGGAAGTGGTCATACAGAAGATAGGTGCCCACTTGAAAGTCCATTGACCCCATGATTTTCAGCGTGGGAATACCTTAAGAAGCCCCGCCTCTAACCATACCACCTGGCAAGTAACTCAACTAAAGGTAGTTAGCCACGTCTTGGTCCATAAAATTTTCAGAGGCTCCTGTATCCACCATAATAGTTGTGCTAAATTTCCCAAAAGGGTATGCAAGGGTAGCAGTCAACAAAAAGTATCCAGAATGGGCTTTATTCAAACAGAAAACACCAACTTTTCGCCCAAAAATTCTTCCTATGGATTAAGCAAGCCTTCAGGGTATTTTTTTGAATCATAAAATGGGGAGGAATAGTTGGCTATCTTACTACTGAGACCAATTATCCCACCATATCTTCTGCAGGTGCATACATTTTATCATATTTGAAACGAAGTTCCTTTTCCACCTCCTGGGTGCTGCGGATCATGGTAGGGGTCAAATAAGGGTTCTCTGGGGTAATCTTATATACTGGAATAGTGTCCTCATCCAAACCGTAAGAGAAAATAAACGGCTATTTTTATGATATATCATTTGCGTTATAAAATGCGTTTTCAGGCTCCAGCGACCCCATACCTGCTCCAAGGGTCTGGTGTGCTTCATTATCGAGGGACATCACCCCCAAGCCCTTAATAGATGCTTTGGCTTGCACCACAGAAATGCAGTGTAAAGAAAGCTTATCATCAATGATCCGTTTTTGCCTAAGTTCAGATCTAGACTCTCAGACCCTCAACTTTTGTAAAAATGGGGAGGGAATCAGTGGGGAGCTCTTCACGTTTCAAGGAATTATCACTAATCATGGATGCTGCACTTATAGGGGTGACTGCAGGTGACATCATTGCAGCGGAATCATCTGAAACACACAATTTAGACTTGAGGCTAGACCCCTGTTTGGCTTTGAATTTGGCGTAACTCAAAGGTTTAGAAGAATAAGATTCCTTCATTTTGAGAGACACGTGTGACTTTTTGTTCCCATATTTATAGGGGCCAACCTTGGTGAAACCATGATGGCCATATTACCTGTCCCCTTCTTGGTTGGGGTGGGGAAACTACCTCAAAGAGTTTCAATGAAATGATCAAAGTTAAAAGGGGGCAACTGCCAATTCAGGGAGCTTTGCACAGAGAGGTCCAAATTAGATCAGAGAAATGACGTTTTAACGATGTTGGGCAATGGTAGGGCCTGTGCTTTTTCACAAAATTCATTTAAATATACTTTCACCGGATGACCAGCTTGATGCAGAGAAGAGAACTTGTATAAGGGATGGATGGATGCTCCATCAGGACGACATTGCTCCAAGATATGCTCCAAGCCCTCCACTGATTGCCACAAAAGCTGAGGTGTGCGGAACGCCGCAAAAATCCAATCAGCTACATCTGGAGACATCTGATATAACAAATCCACACCCCACAAAAACAGAAAAGAACCAGATAAATAGTTACTTTTGCTAAAAGCTTTCGCAGCAAGGGAAGCCAAGGCCTGTTTAATTTCTGACTAAATCTCAGAAGAAAGGCAGGAATTGTGACAGCTGGATCATGAAAATTCTGAGATCACCAGGTACAAGCAGGAAGGGTGCGCACTTCCCAATAGGTAGTTGCAAGAATAATGCTGAGATGCACCAAAACAAAACTAAATGAGAAAACTGTGGTGAGCACCATCATGGCAGTGACAAACGGCCAGAGCACCTAGTTTATGCATAAAGAAAGTCCCACATGGATAATTCTGATGCTTGTATAATAAAAAGGTTGGTCGACTAGCGTTAAGAGAGTCTCTGTAACTCTCTCATTCCCTGAGAGGTGGTGCAGGATACAAAACCATGCTTCCAGGGAAATAGCCATTAAGAGAATGGTAAACAGGGCACCGCAAATGGTGCCAGAACAGAAGGAACCCAAGGAAAGCGTGTACAACGTGGTATACATTATAAGGTAGCGAGAAACAACAAAGCATGGGTGGACCCCAAAGGGGAGTCCATAACTAAATGTAAATTGGTGCTAGGAGGCTTAGGTGCCTAGTTCTGGAGGGGACCAGGGCTGCCCAATGGTGCACCCAAAACATTCATTATTTGTGATAAAATGTAGTAGCCAACGTTGTTGGAGACCTCCTTGAAGAGGTATGCACACAGGTTCGCCCAAGGAACCATAAACAATGCGTAAGAAAAATGGGAAAGTTTATTGTGGAAAGTCAACCAACAAGGAATGTTGATCATAAAAAACATATTTAAACATCGTTGGGGTAATTTTGGGTCTGCGGAAATGGTCCCAAGCACTGATTCTCCAATAGGCACAAGCTTCCATCTGAATTGGTAGTATACAAAGAAACTGACTTCACTCGAGTAATTAATTGAAGTTGTAACCTACCAAATGCATGATTTTGTAAATGGAATGGGTTTCGAACTCTCATTCCCCAATTACCCAAATAGAACCATCAGCGTTAATTAAATAGATCATCCATTTTACCGCCTGAGCTGATATAAGGGGCTGGACGTTTTGCACCACACTAGTACCAACCTGGGCATATTTGGCTTGTACCAAGCGTTGGTCCAAGGTGTGCTTGAGGTCAGGGAGGGCCCTGAAGTTTCACCTTCTGGACCTCCTGCCACCCAGCCTTATCCTTGGGGTTGGTGCCTACTATTAAGTCATTTAATCATAACAATTTGGGCTTCATTGTCCTTATGTACAACTTGCAAATGCGCATTCACCTTATGAGAAGAAGTCAAGCTTTTTAAAGTGAAGCTCTACTTTTTTCATTTTGAATACTTTAAGCACAATATATACTTTATAAACCATACATTGAGCTAACCACTTTTCACCAAATCTTACTTTATTGTGTTTTTATTTTAAGCTAATAAAGCTAAATAAATATTATTATCAAAGGTTCAGACTTAGCTTTCATATTGTATTAGAGTTTGAGAGAGTTATGGTGTACTTAGGAAAAGCCATTGTAATGTTACTTTTTACACATGGTATTAGGGTGGACACGCTTATACCATGTGTAAAAAGTCCTATGTACATAAGAACAAGATTTTAAATTTCCTAATGATGTACCCTGTAACAAAATAATAGAAGTATTTGTTATCGTTTATACTAAAGATGGCCCAAAAAAGTTTCTTAGAATTTGACTGATAAAACGTTCAATTACCTCCACCAGGTTTGAGCCTTCTGAAATTGAATGGATTGTCATCAAATGAGCCCTTATCCTTAACTAGGGAAGAATTAAGAAAACTTATTTGTAAATCGCGTGAGATGAGGCTCTGTCTCAATGCCAGCGGCTGCCATCTAGATACACTTGCGCAATGAAAGGCAATAAATCACAAATCTGATTAAAGAAAAAAGCTGCAGCTTGACCTTCAAACTCAATGAAAAGTGAAGCTCCTGGATGAGGAGGACTCAAGCGCCCAATCAACCACAAAACACCCTTTCAGCCTATAAATATTGAGATTTTTAACAAATAAATATTATCATATATTTCCCCTAGCTAATTAATACATACTTTTTGTATGGTTACAATAATCAGTGTTGCAACCTAGGATATTGCATAATACCAGACCCTGAGGAAGTGAAAGTGCAATGTCATTGTCTCTCTCCAGCCATAATAAAGAATCAAGCCATTCCAAAGACCATTTGCAACTTCTGTTCCTACTGCTCTGAGCACCCCAAATTTTGATATTCAGTTTTATGCAATAATCCGAAACCTTATGCTCACTACAGTGGACCTCTGGGCTTTAACTAGTAGAAACGTTGAACATGAAACATGAAGTAAAACATTAATAAAGAATCCCTTTACCCAATGTGGAGAGGAGCAATAAATGATGAGTTATTACTTCACAATTTGAGGTACAACTAGTTCAACCTGAGACTTTTGAATTCTGGGCTACTTTGAGTTCAAACTTTCCAGGGTGAACCTTCAGTCAGTTTAACCTCCAAACCAACAACCTAGGTGATACCATCCAGCAGCTTCTTTATGAGATCTATTTTTTTAAAACCATTATAGTCATTTATGAGCTTCTGCTGTCCTCACCTACATATGAAGACTTTTTGGCTCAGCTTCCTTGGATAGTAATGAGTTGTTTGGTGGAGCAGAACTCTACCTCCGGCAGTTTGTACATTGAGCCCTCCACCATCTCCTCCAAGTGGTATACCACATCATCAAGGAATACTACGCCATCTAGGATTAATACAGAGCCTTAACTCCACCTAGAAATATTTTATTACTGTCTATGCTTATGTCCATGACAATCAGGAAGCTATTCAGGACAAAGGTTGCCTCAACATAACTGTAAGAGATCAAATCGCCCTGTTGGACTCAGGATCTCTGGGTATATGGATACCCACCATACTCAGAGATTGCAGAGTGTGGTCTCTGAGGTACATGAATAATGCACAATGCCACATCAGAGGTGACTACCCAAACCCAAAAATTGGAATCCATTTCAAAAAAATAATTGAGTCATGTGAAGCTCAGCTTGATCAGCTTCAGCACTGAAGTAAATCCATTACTAAAGATCCATGGGGCCTGAAGGCCCAAAAGGTTTTGAAAGTACAAGAGGTCCTAATGGGGCCAAGGGATGGCCTGGCTCCAGAGGGCCCCCTTGCCCCTTGGTTCCCCTGGGTGACCAGTTCCCCCATCTGAAGGCTCTGAGGACCCCATGTATGCAAGATGCTCAAGAAGTTGGCAGATCTTCAAAAAAATATTGCTTGAGGGTGTGGTTTTAACCCTGATGGAAGCCCCATTAATCCTTCTAACACCTTATGCGCACTCAGCTTTAAAATGGAAAATGTAAGGGAGTCCAAAATTTACAAACAAACATACTAACAAAATGAAACACAGATACATAGTACTGAATGCTTGCGTAAGTTTCTGTGTGTAAAATTTTTAGACTTGAAAGCCCAAAATTTACAAAAGGCCTAAGCCAGCGTGCTTAATTAATTCTAGAATGAGTTGTAAGATGATTTAATGAAGATTTGATGAAAAATTGACCAAAAAGCTTCCTGTTCTTATGATAAATAAGTCTCCACTGAGCCTAGCCAGAGATTTGATGATGGTATTTATGCACTCTCCACACCCGTTGAGCCAAAGGTTACGCTTAGCTACAAAAACAATTCATTCTAGGTTAAGAAATCACTGCGTCCTTTTTAAATTCTATATGAGTGCTTAGGAAGAGGCCATTAATCGCTAAAAGGTCAAGTAAAACATCCCTGCTTATGTGGAGAAACACAGGAGTTTATAACCCCCGCCTTCATGAACGCCAGACCTAGGACCAGGTCATGACCATTCTCATACATAAATTTGGCTTTAATCAGACCCTATCAATTCAAAAAATAAGTTTTTTGCTATTTTCCTTAACAAAGGAGAAAGTCCTTTTGATTTTTCACGTTTTTTTGTGCTAATGCGCAACCGCTAGTTCCAACTATACAATCTCTTTATTTGACGCTATTATCACCATCCTTTCTGCGCTTACATCTTGTCCTGAAGTTTGAATTCATATGATAGGAAAAAGGCAATTTACTACTAGGATTAATTATATCAAAGAAGAACTTAACGAGATCCATGTAGCCACTCTCAACAAGTACCCTTACACAGTTTAATTTCAACCTAGACCTATAGTGTATGCGCTGGAGGCTAAAAATAAAGAAATACTCACTTGCGCTTACTGTAAAGGCCACTGACACACCAAGGAAGAGTGCTATAAATGTCAGGTTGAAAAGGCGAAATGTAACTTTTGGGTAAAAAAAGGGGTCAGCTGAAAGCGGAGGCTCTTTGTGCTGACACTTCCTAAATCATGCCTCTATTCAAGACTGAAAGCCCCACAGAGGTCATTATTAGAGAACCCTAGAACCACAAAATTATACTACCAGCCATATACTACTTGATTATGCTTATTTTATTACGTCCGCCAATGTGTCACTCTTTTTCCTCAATTAAATAGTCTGGGCATTTATTTTGTGATAAAGGTCATGAATTCCCTTACTAACCATAGTAGAAGTTTTCCAGTAATCGTAATATTGTCCAAATTGATAAAAAAAAACTAATATTACAGATGGATCTGCCCCATTTCTTTAATTATGCTGCTGCCAGGCCTCGATGCACCCTCTCTTTAAGGATTTACTCAACGCTCCCCCTCCAGTTCAGGGACAAAAACATGTTAAACACCTCAGCCATAACTCTGGACAATCCTTGCTATAATTTATGGCTGGGCACCCAATTTCTCCGATATATAATACAATTATCATCCATTTCATGGTAGCATTTTTATCTTTGCTCAGTAAGTCATACCCTTGGTTGTGATACATCCATAGATGGAAAGGAACAGTAAAGGTTTGAAACTATACGTTAAGCACTGAAACCCAAATTAATTGACTCATATTACCAAGTTCAAGGCTCGTGATGCATCTAAGCCTTATTTAGTGGATGGTACAGAAGGAGTGTATGTATATTCGCCAAAGCCCAAGGTAATACTTCAGGGCCAAAGAGAATAGTGGAAACACAGATTTATGTGAATATACCGCCTTAGAGCCTTATGGAAATATGCGGGCTGAAATTTACCCATGAAGAAGGGCTTAAACTTCCTAGGTATCCTTGAACCTGTATATGCTGTCTCCATTTCTGTATTTCTGGCTAGCCTGACTCTGAAGGCCCAACACATTTGCACAAGTATTCCAATTGCCTATCTATGCTTAGTACCAGTCAATGACATCAACTGTGTCCATGAGTTTGGAAGCCTCCATGACTTTGGTTTAGAAGAGCCTCCCACTGTAGCTATAGTCACCACTCCCATAGGGAAAACCTTACCCCAGAACAAAGAAAGAAGGTTTTTAAGCTTTTGTAAGAATATTCTGACCTTTTCTTCACTTCCAAGTATGAATTTGGCAAGATGAAGGGGGTTAGTCACAATTTAGTGATGTAGGACGCCTCACCTATAAGCTTACGCCCCTATTAAAAGGCAATTCTGAAGAGGCTTGAGTCAACACAACTCTCAAGGGGCTTTAACTTTAAATTTGTTGGTATTCTCTCAAAGTCATTGGTTGCCTCTTCTGCAGATCAACAAAAGATGGGAGCCATCATGTCGTCATGGATCATTATAAGCTTAGTGCAGTAGCGTGAAAGGATAGATAGCCTTTCCCTCAAATTGATGATTCACTTTGGCTCCTAGCAGGCACGCTATAAATTTCTGCGATGTATATTGCCAGTGTATACTGACAGATCAAACTGGCCCCTAAGGATTGAGCCAGTGCACACTTATTACAAAAAATGAAGGGCTGTTTGAAGCAACTTAAATGTTGCATGGGTTATATAATGCCCTTTTCACCTTCTAACGTGCTATGGATGAGTTCCTAGGTTATTTAAAGTTTTCTTACATCCTAGATTACTCCATGATATTACATTTGTCTTTAAAACTTCCAGAGGGCACCTAGATCACCTCTGTTAAGCTTTTGATTGCCTATGAGCAGCATTCTTGAAGCTCAAACCCGCAAAATGCCCATTTTTCCACCAGAGATAGAGCTTTTAGGGCACAATGTCACTAAACAAAGAATTCAGCCTAAGCTGGATAAGGTCACATCCATAGAAAAAATGCCACCACAGTGAAGCTTTAGGACATAAAAGTTGTTATTATTTGGCGATATTTAGAGGATAAGCCAAAGGGTTTTGCGCAGGGTTAAGCCTACTGAGCAATAGGACGGATGATATGGAGATTGTTGGTTGTTGAAACAGACTTAAAGTAAATACAATATAATAAATAGTAGTAATTTCCCCAACGACACTTATTTATTTTAACGCAATATTTTCAGCAGATGCTCGCTGCTCCTCTCTCTTTTCACTACTAACAATCCTCCTGTTTTAATCTTCTCAGCTCGCTTATATTATTGACTTTATTCATACTGACCATTTTGCCTAGACTATTCATTCCGCCATATTCTCATTGGTTCGAGCAAGTCTACTATTCATTAAATTCCTGACTGCCTTAGCTTGAGGCAATCTACCAATTATTCCTCATGCGTCAACATTGCCCTATCACATTATTTGGAGGTGATCCAATAACCGTCCATTATGACCAAATATCGCCATATCCCAAAGTGCTCAAATATTTTTTACTTTATAATATACTTGGAAGATTCTAGGCGTTTCACCATGGCTATTTTGGGCTTATCATCCAGTCATATCAGGATCCCAACACAAGTGTTCTGAGGCATGGAACGAACTTACAGGCAATTCATACCACAGATCACTGACCTGGACAGACCCTTGGTGTACTTTCTGCACAAGAACTTTCCCTTTAAATGTGTTATAAAAATGACCAGTTTTATAATCTACTTAGGACTTCACTAACTTCTCAGCCTGTTTTGATAAAATGAACTCTGACCAACCCTTCATTTTATTTACCTATGCCAATGATTTCACCGTAGGGAAATTCTTGTGCAACTGGACAAACAACAAGTAGATTAACCTGTGGCCTCTTAATCAAAAACCTAACAAAAGTCAAAAGGAAATACAACGCCACTGAATGTGAATGCTTAATTATATTGCTTACAGTCAGAAATTTATGACATTTTTATATGGGAACTATTTCGCTACCATCACCAATAATGCTTCCTTAAGATGGTTGAACAGATGAAAGATCCTTATTGTCAATTAGCCAGTTGGGCCCCCCAGCTTTAAAGATATGCTTCTCTATAGTATATTGGGCGGGAACAGCTCATAAGATGCTGATGATTTTCCCGGATAAAGACCCTCAAGGTATTATAGCCTGAGGAAGAACATTTATATGACTTGATTGGCCATCCAGAATGATGTGAATTGGAACCCCTGTAAACAATGAGACGTTATTCTTAATGACCCAGAACACACAAATGCAAGATGCATGTTATAGAAGCAAGCTCACAGAAAATGGCTGCCATACATATGACCCTCCTCGATGACTAGAATTATTCTTAAAAGAAACGCCATGTAGGACACATGCAGTCATGAAAACCTAAAAATGGGTAATAAAACAATGCTAGTGGGATTAGATGCTTGAATATATCCAGGAGGTTTTGATGCTTTCTTGACTTGCAGAACCCAAGGTCAGCTAAACTTTCACTTTTAGCATTTAGTTTTTGCCCCATCTACACCACTTAGTGTTATTAGCATGGATGTAGTAGGGCCCCTATGGGCCTCCATGTTCATCGCTACATCATCCTAGCCATTGACCATCTCAGAAAGTGGATTGAGGGCATCTTGGTACCAGCTACCACTGCTAAGCCTACCGCCTTATTTTTGTTTTGATCTATTTTCACCCAAATAGGGTGCCTCAGTTTCTGCTCTTAGACAGTGGGTTAAATTTTACCTCCTAAGTTAACAAAGTTTGACCTCACTATCTAATAATGATCAAAATTCCACTGCACCCTATAACCAACAAAAATGGCGCAGTAGTGCGGTAAAATGGCGCGCTAGTTTCTATTTTCTACAAGATAGCTGCCACGGACCCAATGCAATGGAATAACTACCTGCCATACGCCATATTAGCCTATCATATCAGCTACCACTGAGTGATTATAATGTCCCCATTTCAGGTCCTCTACTTATGGGACCTTTAATGCATAGTTGCTTCATCTTTTATTAGCCTCTGCCTCTCCTGACACTGTTGAGTTGATGATGAGGGAACTAGCCAATGAAATAATCATGCTGCAAAGTGCTCGTGGCCTAAAGGATAATCTCTACCACCACTAAAATATCCAGTTGATTGCCAACCATATAGCTTACCCCTTATTAAATATCAGAGACCTTGCTTTTCTACCATCATCGCCATAGTGGGCCCCAAATAAATTAGAGACTTCCTGGCTTGTGACCCTAACGCGTGCTGCATAAGGCTGGTTCTGAATATACCTTTCTGATTTCATTCAAGGCAAAATAGCTAACTGCTTAATTGCTAGGTTCCTGCGCCCTTATGTCATTCTCTGCCAGAATCTTTAGGGGGGCAATGATGGCATTTGTACTAAAGAACTGCCAAAATTATGATGATATTAGACAAATGAAACTTTTGATCATCCTCAAACAGGTTTAAGCCTTCTGGAATGGAATAAATTTTCAAAAAATAATCCCTTGCCTTTAACTGGAAACTGATAAAAAAATTTGAATCTTCATAAGATGAGAATTTGTCTCAATGCCTTCAGCAGTCATCTGGACGTCCTTGCACAATAAAAGGCAAAGAATCCTGAATCTGTTCAATGAAAAAGGCTGCATTTCACGCCTCATACTGGGTGAGAAGTAAAGATCTTAGACAAAAAGGACTTGAGCACCTCATCTGCCACAAAATACTTAGTCACCCTATAATTATTGAGAGATTTAACATATATAGAACATCATATACTTCTCCCAAGAATTTATAACTACTTTTTCTATGTGTAGTTAAGATAATCAGTATTTTAATCCAGAGTAGTACATAATACTAAACCTTAAAGAAGTAAAAGAGCTACGACATTGCCTCTCTCCAGCCATCTATGGAGTCATCCTATCTCAAAGACCATTCGCAACTTCTGTTTCAACACTTCTCCAGGAATCTCAAATTTTTGATATTCAGTTTTTCTTGCTTAATCCGAAAGTATTGCAATTGGATCAACCTTTTCATAAGCACCTTCTTTAGAAAGCAGGCCACATTAGCAATACCTGGTGCTCACTACAGGGCACCATTTATGGTAATGTGGATAGTTCACCAAAATACCATGGAAGTATACCATGGAATGGATCTTCCATAAGATTTGAATCACTAGAGTATATATATAATGCTTAACCATTTAAAGCAGCGTGTATCTCAATTTGATGATTGAGTTTAAAAAGAATCATTTTCACCACCAACATAAGGAAGAGAGCTTGACATGGTAAAAGTGGGAGAGAAGTCAGACTTTTAGATAATAATATTGAGATAGTACAAGTCCTAAACTTGATTTTCTTTAGCTGGAAAGTCATTATGAACAGTTAGATTGATTGAAGCATGATATGGACAACATGCAACTGAAATGTCGTCGCCTCTAATACCATTAACTTTATTAGGATAATGAACCACCAATACCAACACACCAGTGAAAGTTATGTTACCTGTACGCCAATTTGAGTATGAGGAAGATATTATCATCTTATACTTCAATACTATGTTGGAACCTGTACAAGAAACTATATCTGGATTTATTTTGTTATTTGGAAACTTTATTGAAAGAGCCAGCGACAAACATAAAGTTCTCAATGTTCATTGTTGTATGAGTAAAGAAGCAAAGTAGGTATTTAGAGTTACACCTAGACCCCATCTCACTTAGGCCAAAGTCAGAGATTCTTATTAATGAGTTTAAAATTGCACATGACGTTCAGAATATGAAGTAATAGTCCCTCACCATGACAATAGGGAAATCTTAATCAATTTTGATTAACGCAAACTGGTAATACATTAGATACAACAACTTTGGATGAATGGAGCCTTTAACATAAACACTGCAAAGACAATCTTGCTTATTTTTCTTGAATCACACTAACAACTCTTGGTGCACATGACCTTGGCCATGAAACCCTCCCCATTTATGAAGTCCATTAAAGAGGGTTGATTGATATTTAAACCGCTGATAATATGGATTCAAGCCATTAAAATCATCAGCAACACCATCCTTATTTAAATGGTATTTACATTGCTCAGAACATTAGAATTTCTAAGGAGAAAGATTAATAACCAGTTGTTAATAAATATCTGCTTTTAACCAAAGATCAATGATAACAGCTGTCATAAAATAAAGCACTTCTGGAGAAGTCCTAACCTTAAGGAAGAAAGAAAGAAGAATCTAAAGAGGAAATCGCATTATCAGATAAGTGGGCCCTAGAACCACAATAGTGGTATTGATAAAGAGGAGTCAGGTCACGGGCTGATTCAGGATACTGTCTTTGGATCCTCAAGATGAAGTACTTGTGCGCGCCTCCTCAGACCAAACCAAGTGAAGTTTGAGACTACAGAACAGTCTTACTTGACCCAAGCTTCCAAGCCCACACAGATCTTTTAAAGCATCTCAGATGGTATATATTTTGTAAAAATCATGTTCAAAAAGATTAAATTTTGAGACAGTAAGTAAACCAAAGCCTAAAAGGGACCTACCTTCCTGAAGAGTTAAAAGGATTAGTCAAACAGTCAATGCCAATTTTTACCACGGGCATAACTAATGACAAGAGCATTATGAAAGTTTGTTTCACTATATACAAATAAATTTTACCAGTACTAGATTTTGGTGCTTTAGTAAGCGTTATGTCCTCCAAGATCATAAAGATATCCAATTGTGCAACTGACACCGATTATCAGGGTTTTTTAAAACTGCCTCCCTGATTTAACCAAAACACTAGAAGCGCATTCCACATTACCCTTGCTGTATTTACGCATCTTCTATCTTCTCAGGTTGTAGTACTTGATTATGACCACTACAAATTCCTTCTAGGCTCAGTTCTTTTTTAGTTTTAGAGTAATTATCTTCATCTAAAAAATCATTCAGTATTTTAAACAAAACAGAAGCCACCTGTGTATCAAGATGTTAGAATTAGGGGTGAAGAAAGAAATTATCCTAGCCAAAACTGAGCATCTCATTTACCCAGTCATCTATATCCTAAATACAAAGGGAACAAAAAAGCTACCAAAAGTAGAAGCAGAGCAGGTTTGGCCTTATATGCCAGTAAGATGATGGATCTACTGCTTGAAGAACAGAGAGCAGGATGGTCAACATCAGAATAAAATCCTTGAACAGACGATGCTTCAGATTCACTTTCATAAAGGAGTTAGATAACCAGAACTTATTATAATTCCTAAGTTCTAATTCTACCACCAAGGATAAGCCAATGTCCTTATTCGAAACTTTTTCAGGCACCCTGTTATTATTTAGGTCAATCCATTGCTAAAGTGAGGATGTTACGCTACACTGACATTAAATCAGTTCATTCCATTGCTGTCATTGAAGAGATTGGTCTGTAAGAGACATATACACAAGAAGATCATGAACTTAATGAAATCTTGTATCAGTATTAAGATTTTTTCAGCAATGAAACTACCAATTAATCTTGTAATGTAGGGATTCACAATTTTGACAATGATAGCGCCAAACCCTTCTAGTAAAAGACTAATCGCCATTCCAAGAGTGAGAAAGAAGTTTTAAAAAGAATCAAAGAAACTTATAAACAGTATTGGTACCCCCATCAAAAAGTGTATGTGTGTCTCACTTTCTTCTAGCAAAAAAGGATGAGACCCACCACATATTCATAGATCACAAAAGTTTAAGACTTGACTAAGAAAAAAATTTACCCTTGTTTAAAAATTTGGCTGAACAGGATCACGGAAGATTCTTTATTTAACCTCATTTGCTTCCTGTATGAAATCAGGAGGCGCGATCTGAGTTTTACTATCAGTTAAGACTTAGCAAACAAAAATAAACAAATATACTAAAAAACAAAGGTCTTGAATGTAGAAGATTATTTATTAGTAATATTACCCTCATAAATATAGATAATTTATACTGAGATAAAAACCAAAAATTATAAATTGTCAAGGTCAATTGCTCAAAATACTTTAATTTCATTAATTAATTCCCATAATGTATAAAATTGCTTTGTAATTGCCCCATGAGCTTGTCATTAAAAAGCTATTAGCATCAAAACTTTCTTTTACCGCTTGAAGTCACTTTTGAGCGATTTTAAATTTAAAGTTATATTTATCCATAGCCATCTGCCCAAACCTATTCTTTGATGTCCTTGGCTCCGCCGCCTGCCACCCCAGTGTGGGGCAGCAGTGCACCCCCACCTAGCGTTTTCCGCCCCATGGGCAAGCGCGTTCAGATGGGCTCAAACAGCCCGCCCACTGCTTCCAACCATTTTGTTCCCCCACGGGACTTAGCGCTCCACCTGGCGCGCGTCCACCCTTCTCGCCCCATCCTCAAGCCCTCCCTCACTCCGCCATTCGCTATTTCTCTCAGAGTGGACTACGGACGTTTGTTCCCATATGCTGATAAGGCAATTATTGACCTAGCCACTGCGGCCTTTGCACCAGCTGGCTTTATAGACTTCCGCCCTTTTAAGGGCTACTTTGACGTTGGGTTCCAATCTGAGGAGGACGCTGAAGCGGCAGCACAAACTCCTCTAATTTATAAAAATACCACCATTCCCAATACCTGTACTCGCCTCCCTTCAGACACCACCATGGTGGTATCCTTTACAAATCTCCCATCCCACCTTCCACCCCAGGTTTTGTATGACCAGTTGGTCGCGGGGCTCATGGCTTATGGCACTCAGTCCAACCTCATCTTTGCCATTCTATCTGGTGCAGAGCGCCTTGCTGCTCCTCGGGCAACAGCCACCATCATACCACACCAACCTACCATAGCTCAACAAATCCCACCCCGCGCTAGTGTGGCTGCAGCGCCTGATCATTTCTTTTGGGCTTGGGTCAATAATGGTAGGCAGATTTGTTCCCTCTGCTTTGGACTCAACCATGCAAAAAGAGCGTGCCCTCAGGCCAAGTCCGCTGCTGCGGCTTCTGAGCCTCCTTCTGGGGGTTCAGTATGGGGCGCTTTGCTGCCCCCTCCCACCCTCCAATCTCGTTCAGTGGGCCCACATGGAAAATCAGCCCCCCCAAAACCTCCAGCCTCACTCTTCCACCTAAATCTACCCCAGCCAATCAGAGCAATGATTGGACCACCATTGGCACCCAAGCAGCTGCCCATTCGCCCAATCCCACCCACTTAAATTCGAACGCCACTATTCCAGTGAACCAAAATCCATGGGATCTATTGGCTGAAACTGACAAATCAGGTAATGTCCTCATTAGTTAGCATACAGGTCAACCTCTCTGCCAAGGTGATTATGGTCGGGCAGAATTTTTCCTTCCTGACTTTGATCAATTTCCTACTCCTCGCCATTTCGCTCCTCTTCCCAATACAGCCCCCTTCCAAAGTGATCACCAGCTCGCCTTAGCTGTGGTGGCCTCTCCTCATTGCCCGAAACTATGCACCGCGGTGGCCCAGTCAGTGGCTCAGCTCCAGCATGGCCTGCCCACCCTCTTCTTCCCCCCTGACTTCCCTGAATCTCCCTGCAGTGACATCTTGAAACTATTCGATGATGCTGAAGTTGCTATTATGAATGTTGCAACAATTGCTTCATTCAACCCCTCAGCCAAAATCGCCTGCCACAGTATCTCCCTTTTCACCCAACTTCCTGAAGCCCGCAAAGAAGCTGAAGTTCTCCTCGCAACTTTTGTTGAAACACTTTCCCATCATTATCTTGATGCAGAAGAGGAAAACTCCTACTACGCTGACCTCAACCCCCACTATGCAGATGCCCAACGCCCTGGCTATCTGCTCTGATCTGATACTGTAACCAACATCCCTTGATCAAGGTGGGTCTTTCTGAAAACCAGCCCCCTGACTCCTCCTCACCCTCTGCCATGGTGGGTTAGCAGTTTCTGCTTCCCACCTGGTTAGTAGTTTTGTTTTGTCATTTTAAGTGTTGTGTTTGGTACAGTCTGACCCCTGGTCGGCGTACCTCAAATAAATCAAATAAATCAAAATCAAAAAGCTATTAGCAACTGATTCTATCATAACTGAAAGCTATTAATTTCATTAGCCATGATTAATCTATTGATCTCCAACAGAATTGCTAATTTATAGCATCCCTATTAAAAGTCTATTAACTTTACAAATTGGAGATTAGTCTAGCTCTCAAACCCAAAAAATTAAAACACTAGAAGCATGCATATTAGAAGAAACATATTAAGCTAAATTTTCAAAACATCCCTTTGATTAACCAAATCATCTTATTCCAACATGTCTATTAACAGGATGTTGCAAGTTTCATTTGCAGTAATCAGGACTCTTTTAGTGTGCCAGGCCAAACAGTATTAAGACTTTAGTATATTGTTATTTCGCCATCATTTATGACCTTGTCCTAAAATCCGCACGGCAATCCACCAACCCAATAGACCATCAAATTCCCGTTCTGATACTCAATGACTAATCCTGGCTCAGAGGTTCTCTCCTAAGACTTGACCAGCAATTTTGGTTCAGCGGTCTTTATTGACTCCCTTAGGGTTCCTCCCATTCAATTGTTCCAGCCATCATTGAAGGGTACCTTTAGTCAAAGTCACTTGGGGGTTTCCATGAAGCTCAGGATTTGTAGTTAGTTGCGCCAACCACTCCAAGTGTTTTATCCCAAAACCTAACTCTGGGATCTTCCGTCTTACCTCTACCAGCCAACCTAACCTTTGTCTACTTAAAACCAAATAAAGGTAGGAAAACCTATAATTAATTAAAGATGAAGATTAGATGTAAAAAATAATAGAAGGGAGACATTATTGGTATTTATTGCCACTTTTCAATTGGCAGCACTCTCACTGATAATTCTAATCATCAGCTCTCTGACTGGCAATCATCTCTGCTTTATTTATATTTTTTGTGTCCACTGTATTATATTGGTTAAGTCAGCATAAGTTGTTGATTTTATCATATAAATTATTAGCATAATCTTCAGTCAGTAGATCATCCCTCTTGCGCTAAACTTTTGGGTCCTCTGGCAGCATAGCCAAAAATTGATCTGCCTCACCCAAGTCGCTGGTTAATCTTAATAATAGTTCATTGATTAAATCAATCTTGGCCTCAGTTGCCAGTGGTCCAGTAAACATTGATGTCAAACCCTCATTTCAGCATAATTAGAAATTTAATTAATAATATGCCTTGGCATCCTTGGCCTTAGTCACCGGTGTCAAGTTTGACCAACTGACATACTAGAAATCATCCCAAATACTCTCACAAAGCGAAATAGAGATATAACTTATTTAATAAATAATAATTTAATTGACATTCTCTTCATCAGTTGCTAGTGTCTAAATAAACCATGACACTATCAGGGTTCATTCATGAAACTTTTGACATCAAATTAGCATCTTACTGTCCTCAATAATAAATGTCAGCACTTTGACATCCTCAGCCTCAGTTACCGGTGTCAAAATGCATCGATTTCCTGTCAGGATCATTTCTGACACTTTATTGATATGCCGGATTAAAAATTCCCAACCCAATTAAATGTGAAGCACAAATTGAACATTTCTCACCAAATATTGAATTAAAACTCATAATTTAATCAGCAATCATCCTCAACTAATATAAACTCCAATATCATAATCACCAAGGAATTTATTAGGGTTAAATCTTAACATGTGAGCTATTCTGTGAGCTATACAACATTGACAGGATATTAGTGAGGTCATTTGTAAAACCTCCTATCTCCAAGAGTCATCTGAATTAAAGTTGAGCTTAGATTTCAGCACCCTGCCAGCCCAACACATCATTGATCCAAAAGCATAAAGATCATTTTTAATTCTACCTCCCCTAAGAAAATTCAGAAAAAATAGGCAGCATGTATTGGTAATAACCATTGACAGCGCCAAAAATCTGTTAGTAGAAGAAAGTAAGAACAGAGATAGGAGGTATCCATCTCCAATAAGTTTGCCATCATTAAGTCAAATCAAAAAAACCGACACTATTATATTGGTGCAATTTTATAAAAACAACGATATTTTTCTCTTTTTGGTAGTTATCTTCATGCTCATATGAACTTAGCATAATTTCTATTTCCTATTCTTCCATTGGAGAGGTTCTTGATGGTATAGGCTTTTAATGATGGCTTTATCATGACTTTGAAAGTTCCATTTAAAAGATTTCTATCTTGTTTCTTTGTCCAAAGCCATGAGTGTCTTAAAACTGAAACTTATTTATTTCGAAAAAAGAAGAGCTGACTTTTGAATCTTCATAGTCACTAGCCATAATTTTCCTATCAACAGTGTTGGCTTATGCTGAAGATTAAAACCTTATCAACACTTTCATTATACTTTTTATATATAGTAAGCCATTGTCTCCAGACTTGGCTTGAATGCAGTTTATGATATTGGAGGTAGGAAAGCCCGCTGTCCATAGAGTCAATTGTAAGGGGAACTACATGTAAACAAAAGATAAGTGGATTGTAGGTAGATGCATCTGATAAATAAGTTACCCAACTGGAAGTTTTTCCAGCTAACAGCTTCTTCAAGGTAGTGACTAGAGTATCACTAACTTTTTAAACTATTCCATTAGTTTCTGAATGGTAAAGCATCGCCAGTACTCTCAAATTCACATTGATGCGTTTAACTTTGGTATAATATATATGGCATATTTACTTCTGTTTTCATTCAAGATTTGAGAGCAACCTGGCTGGTATCAAATGCTTTATTATGAATTTAGAGTATTTCTGGAATCCACATCGTCTAATTCATTCATCTCTACCCAATAAGACCTATGATCAATGTCAAAATTAATATTTGATCTTCTTAGTACTCATAGTCAGGGGTCATAGTACATCAATGGAGATAGTGCGCCAGGAGGTTCAAACTTTACTAGTCAGAAAGTGGTTGATTTTTAATAAGCTTGTATGCCTGTCAAAATTGCACAATAAGTAAGAGATTCTGGACGTTGACGTCAAGGAACTACAATAGTATTATTGACAACCCTTCTAAAACATCTTGCGCAATAATCCATGATCTGTTAGTTTTATGAGCTGCACTGATGATTGCAGACTATTTGAAGGTTTTTTAAACATTAATGATATATTTCTGATAACTTTTTATAGTGCACTTGATTTTTTTGTGTTCTTCGTCGCCTTGTTCAATGCTTATTGAATTTTAAAATGGTTGGTCCAGTATATTTCCAGTAATCATTTTTAATATTACTACCTAGTTCAGTTTAAAAAACTAGAACTGCTGGCAAATAATATAACTCATCTGCATTTTGATGTACTTCTTCCACTTTTTATATGTTTAAATAGTAAGTATGCATTTTAGGCCCAACTTGCCAATATTCCTTCAGATTTTTTGAAAATAAGCAGCATTCAAAGTGAATAATGATCTGTCACCACCTTGAAATGTACTCTGTGGATTTACTTATTCAACTGCTTACAGGCATATATTACATAAGGTATTCAAGCTCTGTTACAGTATAGTTATTCTCCTTCTTGCTCAGAGTTTATACTACTTTTGGAAATTCAATTGCGATGACTGATATTAATGAAGATCAAGGTTTGGTGTCTTGGTCTAATAGGATCATAAAAACCCCATCAAAGAATCTCATTCTTGGTTAGACTGACAATCGACCCTTCAGAGTTATCAGCCTCCTCTGACAGATGAGGCTAGAAATCTGAAGGGGCTAAGCCCTCCATAAGAAAGTCAATACCATCTAATAAGAACTATATCATATCTGACCATCACAAGTATATCAATAATACTCAGCAATATTGGTCATTTATTTAAAAAAGATCTTACCTCAGTTGAAGCATAAGGATCCTCATGAAGAGCTACCAAATCTGCTCTTATATATCCCTAATTTTTAACTAATAAAGTACCACTTATTTTGTCTTTTGTAGCTTGATTTTGGTCAATTCATAACCAAGTTCTATATTCAAATAGGAATTTAGTATTGCAATGAAATTAATAACTTTGTTGCCTTTTTTCTACCTTTGCTAGAGCCACGAAACTAATACTTTCACAGCCTTTGTGGCGCCTGAATATTGCAATTTCTTACACAATTCTAATACTGGCACTCTCTGCAAGGTCTGCTTCCGAGGTTACCTGGTGAAAACATAATTTCATGACAATGAATACATCTAGCAAAGAAAGCCCCTATTCCTGGAATCAATGAGCATCACCCAATGGGCACAATAACAGGCAGGAGATGACTTCCGCTAACATCAGTGATCTTCACTTTTGAGCATCTAAGGACTTGGCCATTGAGGGCCCTGACCAGGATAATTATCAATTTTAAACTGTAGATGTGGAAGAAACTGTCAAGAGCTTAATAAGGGGGGCTATTCATCCTGATGACCGTCCTAACCAAAACTAAGCATCTAAGGTTTCATCAAGCATGATGGAATTATATAATAGAGCGGTTTTACAACACACCATAGTCAGTTTGGCTAAAACAGAGCAGTATCTCCAGCAGTACGTGCATCCAGCCATTCATCACGTACTCCAGATTTAGGGGTTACATCATCTTGAAATCTAATGCCAGCTGACCCTGGCACAACAGTTTCGTTCTCAGCTATTCTCTTTCTATGAAACTGCTTTTAGCTTTGGTTGGGATACTTGTGAAGCCATAATCGATAATAGGAGGTAAATCAATGCTCTACATAACCATCTGGTGAGAATTGACAATGGAGTTGTGGGTTACATTGGGCAAGAAGTATCTCAACAGATTGATGATGTCGCTAATCCTATCCATCACCAAATCAATACCCTTGAAGATGAGATTACTAAACAACTGTGACAATTGTGGGCCCAACATGCGGAACGCTTTGTTGAACTTGACAGGCTACTTCAACAACTTGTCCAAATTGAGGATAATATTTGAGAAGGTGGACGCAGTCCTGTTGGTCCTCCTGGACCTCCGGGACCACCTAGTTCTCCTAGGGTGACCCTGGGACCCACTGGTGAACGAGGTATTCATGGACCTGCGGGTCGCCAGGGCCCCCCTGGGCCTGTAGGTCGCGATGGTTTGAAAGGACACCTGGGACCTCCTGGTCCCCCCAGTTTAATGCTTTCAATTAATTATTCTGACTCTTTAAGTCTACTGGTAACAAGATTACAGGCGTTAAAAACCAAATCTGAGCCATAGCTCAAGAATTTTTTTATCTTTAGAAGGCCTTTTGACTAATCTGGATTATTCACTAACCAACTTAAAGGTTGGTGTTGATAATTCTCATTGCCTATGGAATGCTAACCAATATACGCAAGAAACTCAGTTGCAATGTTAACAGCCTCAATTGATCATTTAACTGCTAAATATGGAGTAATCAAAAATAAGCAAGAAGAAATGCTCGCTGCAATTTCTAATCTAAATCAATAGCCTGCAAATGACCATCTTACACAATGGGTCCAAATTTTACAGGACGATCTCAACTCTTTATGACAACAAGTTTACCAAATTCCTACTCAAGCCCATATCCCTAAGTCCAAACCCTCTGAAGCTGATCTGGTCATGGTATTAGGCAAACACGTCTTAATAAATGAACCCATCTCTTTCAAACCTAACTTTAAGGATATGTATGAGCCAGGTGAAGGTAGCATTCATTCTTTTCTATTTGTCTATGAGTAAGCAATGGATGGGGCGACGGATCAACAGAAAGTTTGGCATATTACTTTTTGGTTAAGCCAATTCGCTCAAGAAATCACAATCCCTCACCTTAAGGTTTGCAACACGTGGACTCAAATGAAAACCGCCCTTAATAAGGAATTTGAAAGTGATAAAAATCTATCTGATCAAAAGTAAGCCTTTATGAACATCCAAGTCAAGCGAAAAGGGTCAATTCAATATTTCACTAAGAGATTTTATCACGAGGCTCAGACTCTCAGTACTTGTGAACATATTATTGTAAATGATGTCATTTTGGCTGTGATGAGGGCGTTTGATTCTCTTACTCAGTTGTTACTACATTTAAAATCTTTTAAAGGTAATTTCAGTTCTATTCTCAACATCAAAGAGGCGTTGATGGAGGCTCCTAATGGTGTGGTGCACCCAACTCAACTAATAACCCTCAATCCTATATCCATTCAGTGCCATCTAGACCCAAACCTAAACCTAAGATTAATATCTGCAGCTATTGCGGTATAGTGGGTCATATTGAAACTCAATGTTGGAAGAAACCAGATGAAAAGTCGAAAAAAGAGGAGTCAGCATAGGGCAAGAAGCTCCTTGTGCTGACCCACCTCCTGTGCCTCAAACACAAAATTTTTAATACTACTAAAGACTGTTATGTGATATCTGCTCCTGGTGAACATGATATCCCTGATGATTTAACCAACAAAAATGCTACATCTTCAAACGTTTCTTTTTCATCTTTTAATTCAATTTGACCATTTAGTCCCTCAGTATATTCAATCCTTCACTTTGGCCCTGATGTGACCCGGGTGGAAGCATTAGTGCACAAAGTAAAAGTTTTAGCTATCATCAACATGGGATCGCCCATAAATGTGATCTCGTTCAGGCTTATGAAAAGAATTAAAGTGGCGACGGACTTAAATCATTTTTAAAACTATGGAAGTGCTGGTCCTTCATATAATAAAACCATAGGAGCTTATTCTTCCCTTCCAATGCGCTTTGGATAGTTGATTATTTTGGCCCCTTCAGTAGTTTTGGACAATAAATAATATGACTTGCTTTTGGGAACCAAATTTCTTGTTAATTTTGATGTGATATTTAGTCCTAAAGGACAACTATCTTTCTTTATTGGATACTGAGTACCTTTAATTTTAAAAAAATGTCCCCAATAGCAAAGGCAAACTCAAACTACGCGTTTGCTTATTGGAGTATCCTACCTCTATCTCTCGTCTTGAATACTAAATTATGGGACCCAAGACTATCATTACGTCTCAAACAACTTTTGCATCAGAAGGAATGCCTTTATACTCTAACAATGTGATTACCATTCCCTATAAAAAGCTCAAGCTATTATTGATACTGGAGTAAAAGTATTTGTGCCAGCTGATCATGTATCAGAGATATCCAGTAACAGTAATCCCTCTCATTTGGAGACTTTAACCTGCCCCAGTATTCTTGATCCCACTTATATTGGGACTGTTCTAGTCTTACTAGATAACCTCACCTCTCAACCTATGTGATTTAATCAAAGTAACCCTATTGCTTATGTGCGGCCTACTCCTGTGAATGAAATTTTATTCATCTCAGGATGTGGGGATTTACGTTATTTGGGTTTTAAGAACCATCTATCATTGCTAGAGTTGACGTCAAATTTGGAGATTCACTTAATACAGAACAACAGCATGAAGCCAAGGCTCTAATTGAAGAGTATGTGGAAATTCGCCAAGGGTTTCAGAGATTTTGGGCTAATGAAAGATGTGCAGAATCAGGTGCAAGCTGGTGATACCTCCCCTATATTTGAGCCCAGCCTTATCGCAAATTAAAGTTGAGGAGGCTCAGGTCTCAGTGGAATTGAAACAACTCCTCGATTATGCTACTTACGCCTTCTCAAAGTCCATGGGCTTCCCCTCTACTTCTCATCTGAAAAAAGATGGAAGTCATAGAGTGGTTATGGACTATCGTTGGCTTAATGCTGTTACCCAAAAGGATTCTTATCCTCTACCTTGCATTGATGATTCATTAAGACTATTGTATGGGTCACAAATCTTCTCATCCATGGAACTTGCTGTTGGCTACTGGCAAATTGAACTGGCTCTGGAAGACTGTCAAAACTGCGCCTTAATTTCTAGTGAGGGTTTATTTGAACCTACTAATATGCCGCAGGGACTTTGTAATGCCCCTGCTACTTTTCAAAGAGGCATTGATGGCTTATTTGGTGATTAAAAAGTTTCCTGCGTTTTAATTTATTTAGACGATGTTACTGTTTTCTCTCGCACTTATAACAAACATTTAGCTCATTTAAAAAAATGTTCAGCTTAATGTGCTGCACTTTGCTTAAGCCAAAACCATCTAAGTGTGTTTTTTTTAAAATCTGAGATGAGATTCTAAGGCCATAAAGTTAATCGTGATGGGATTTTATTCTTATTTAATAAGATAAAAGCTATTTTGGACATGCTGTTCCCAAAAGCGTACACGATATTCAAGTGTTTTGGGATGGTTGGTTATTACTGACAATTCAACCCCCATTTTTCTGAGATTAAAGAGCCTTTAGTTTATTTATTGCATAAGGAGGTTCCTTTATTACGGGAAGAATTGCAATGGCAAGCTTTTGATCTTTTGCGTCAAGCTTTAGTTAGTGCACCAATTTTAGCCCATCCTGATTTTCAAAGCCTTTTATACTATTTACTAATGACAGTGATGTAGCTATTGGAGCTATTCTGGCTCTGCATGATTCAAACCTGGTAGATCATCCCATAGCTTATTATATTACAAGCCCTTATTAAAGCAGAACGCAGTTATAGCGTTACTGAGAGGGAATGCCTCGCAGTCCATCTGCCATCAAGCTTTTTCGCCCCTAGCTCTATAGCAAAAATTTCACTATCATCACAGATCACGCATCCTTAAAATGGTTACAACAATTGAAAGAATATGATGGACGCTTAGCTATTTGGCGTTAATGCTTCAGAATTAAGACTTTATAATTCAACATCGCGCTGGAGCTATACACCAAAATACTGATGGATTTTCTCAATTACCTATACTAACTTTTATTTGCTGCTGAGGAAGATTGTATCTATGATCTGATTGGCAGACCTGAACTTGGTATCATGAATCTAAGGATGTTATAGCGAAGCTACAATCCTTAACTGAGAATACTCAATTAAAGAAGTTTTATTTAAGAAGTTGGGATCTAAATGGCTGCCTTTTATTTAGCTTCTGCGAGGACTGATACTATTATGGAGGCTCATCAAACTGTAGGGCATGGAGCTGTCGCTAAGACTTTGAGGTGGTCAAGAAGTCATTGTTATTTGGATAACATGCTGGAAACTGTGCACGATGTGTTGGAGACTTGTCTCACTTGCCAACAACAGCGTAGTGGAAATCTGATTTACCAACACAAAATTGTGGGACCTTCAGAACCGTTTACAACTATGAGTATTGATGTGGTGGGCCCTCTCCCTACTGCTAATTATGGACATTGTTATATTATATTAGCTATCGACCATTTTATCAAATGGATTGAAGCTGTCTCTGTTTCCACTGTCACCTCTAAGGATACTACATCCTTCCTTTTTAAGCAAGATTTCACTCTCATGGTAGCCTATTAGTTCTATTATCTGATAATGGGAACAACTTTGTTTCACTGATGGCATTTGAGCTTACTAAAATAATGGGTACCTATAAGTCATTTACAACATCTTACAATCCTTCCACTAATGGTGTGGTCATTTGCGCAAATGGTACCCTTGTAGCTATTCTTTGAAAGATGGCCTCCAATGATCCTAGTAGATGGAATCTATTTACCTAGTGTGATGTTAGCCTATAGGGTTAGCTATCATAATATAATTGGAATGTTACCCTTTTAGGCTCTTTACAGTCGGGATCCTATTTTACCCTCAAGTGTACAACCTATGCTTGATGCTGCAACCCCGCAAACTAATGATTTAGCTATGAGGAGGCTAGCTGATGAAATTATCTGAGTACAAGCCTTAGCATTGAGTTCTCTTGCTGTTACAACCTTATAAGAGGGAACTAGAACCAAGGGTACTTGACCTACTTTACCTGAATATCAAGTTAGGGATTTTCTAACCTTTTATCATCATAGAGCTGGAGGACATATTCACAAACTTGATACCTTATGGGCTGGTCCTTTCTGTATTAATTATCATCAGGGTATTGAATACTCCATTTCAGCTATTGATACTGGGACTTTTATTAATAGAGTTAAAAAGTAGGTTTCTTTGTAAGTATATGCCCCTAGGCAGGATCTTGAGGGGGACATTGCTGGAAATTCAACTGCAATGAATGATTCTAATAAAGAAAAAGGTTTGGTGTCTCAGTCTAATAAAATCATAAAACACCATCTGAGATATCTGATTCTTGGTTAGTCTGGCAATCGACCCTTCAGAGTTATCAGCCTCCTCTGATGGATGAGGCTAAGCAATCAGAAGGGGCTAAGCAATCCAAAGGGGCTAATCCCTCCACAAGAAGGTCAATCTCATCTAATAAGAACTTTATCAGATCTGACCATCACAAGTATATTAATAATAATCAGAAATATTTGTCATCTATTATAAAATATCTTACCTCAGTTAAAGCATGAAGATCCTCATGAAGAACTATCAAACCTGCTTCTGTAAATATCCCTCATATGTAACTAATTAAGTACCACTTATTTTGTCTTGAATAGCTCAATTTTGGTCAATTCATAACCAAGTTCAGTATTCTAATTTGAATTTAAGATTGCAACGAAACTAATAACTTCGTTGCCTTGTTTCCACCTTTGCTAGAGCCACGAAACTAATACTTTTGCAGCATTTGTAGCGCCTGAATATCACAGTTTCTCACGAAATTCCAATAATCACATATGCTACAGGGTGTTCATAGTAGATTTCATCTACTTGACTTAATTCTTCATCAAAAGCCATTAAGGATACATCAGTTCATATAATAATTTGCAAATTAAAATCTGGGTATCACAATATTTGTTTAGTCATTAATATTTTGAAAATTGCATCAAATGAGTCCTTGCTTTATTATTCCCTGTAAAGCCTTTCTTGGGATTCTTTAACAACTGAAGAAGTGGATTGGTAAAGCAAGAAACGTACTTAATTAAATAGCAATAGTAGCTGACCATTCTAATGTTTATTTTTATATATCAAATATATTAGGTTGTGACTGGCCCTACTTGCCTCAACTTAAGCTTGTGAGGGCGTAAATCATTGGTGTCTATAGTCTATAATAATAAAAGCTAGTGTGTATTTGTGTATGTGTGTGCAAACCCAGTCAAAACTACAGAATGTAGAGCTTTGAAAATTAATAAAGTTGGATGAGGGGTCCATGTGTACCTCAAAGCCAAATTTTGTAGTTTATAATAATAAAATAAGTTTTATATGTAACAAGTGAAATTTTATATGTTATAAAAATAGTCATTACATTGTTACAGCTAAGCAGTTATATTTGGTTAATTATAGTTTATATGGCTTTGACAAGAAATTGGTGGTCATTTGGCTAATTTACATCTCAATCGTTTTTTTAAGTAGTAAGCAATCAGATGAATTTGTAGTTTCAAAGGGTTTGCCAAGCAGTTGGTGGGTTTATGTTTTTTTTGATAGATTCAATTTGTTTTGGATGAAAAATTGATAGTTGTTTTTAATCTAACAGGTTTTATGCCCCTAAACCTATTAATAACCATTTACTAATTCATATAAACTAATAAACAAATATATACCTATCTGTTAATAGTCAGCGTGCCAAAAAAATGATATTAACTGTTAAATTACACCCAGATAGAAGTTTTGGGTAAAACGACCTATTATTATGATAAAAAATTAAGATGTTTAATAAAAAACGGATTTTCAACAACTTGATGGAGTTTGACCTCTTGCCTAATGCTGTAAAAGGATGTATTATAATTCTAAATTATGAACACAAGCAATGCCAATTATATTAACTTACCTTTTAGATCCCATAGATAATAAACTAGTGGGTGAATTCATAAATATAGGCGAATCTGTGGGTACCTACTAATTAGATCTAAGTAATCAGTCTCTTTTTAAAGAAGTGATATTTTTTAGTGTTTTATATTCAATTTTGCCACTGATAATTTCTAAAAAAAAAACTTTCATGTGTTTCAGGTGGTCCTTAAAATTATGACTAAAAACAGATATAACATCAAAATTAATGAGAATGCATGCAAATTTCATATCACCTAGCATGGCATCCATTACTTGTTGAAATGTAGCCAGGGCATTGCTAAGACCTTTAGGTATATGCATTAGTTAATATATTTCTTTGTAACATCGATGAATCCCCCCCTTGGGTTGGGACCATCTAGTACTAAAAAAATATATTTCTTTGTCATTATTAATTACACATTTCTCTTGATCCTTCTTTAAGAAATCAACTTGGCAGTACCTGGATCTAAGGTACATTGCTGTCAGGATTTTACCCTTTTAAGGTAAAGCCTTATCCTAGGGTAAACCTTGACACTTCCCTAAAGACCAAGTCTCAAGAGTCTAGATCCTCATAGGATTATGTCCTATCCAAATTGGGATGAAGTCATTCCTATATGAATCTATAAAGTGCTTTGTGTTATGCACTGGCTCCTTTCAGTGAGCCACGAATGAATTGGGAAACAGGGCCCAAGTCAATGACCAAAGGGCAGACAAGGTCCCTGAGACCATTTCTCCTAGTGCGTGTGCTACAGGAGCCACAAATAAACACCCCTTGGAGGACAGTTGCGAGTATGCTTACCCCCAGCAACATGCCATGACTCCAAGATAAGGTGTATAGGGAGGCGATAGCATTCCCAATATCGCTCTCAAAGTCCAACTCATGTTTGTATATGCCAAACATGGCCGCTGTTGGATTAAATAATCAATATAAACCTTGGAAGACAGTAATAAAAATATATAAGGCTTAGGAACAGCTTTATTTGATATATCTAGGAAAGTTGATAGAAAACGGAACTAGAGAACCTCACATTCTCAGGTCCTATCTCTTATAGCTCTCTGCTGCAAGCATAGATCAAGCTCATTCGCCATGCCTGACGTTATGTCTTTTGAAACATGCCATAAGCAAACCCCAATTGTTTTAGGCTGGATTGAATTACGTAGTGGCTGAACCACCATACCCAAGAATCGTTCCAATTCTGACTTGAATCCACCTTTAACCAAGTTACCACCCGCTTCAAAACCATTTGGTTCGACCCCAGGCCTGATGAAACATCTAACCATTGTCTTTCCCCAGTCTTAGTCTCAACCTGGGGTCAAGCCAAGACTATTGCTCTCTCACTCCCTCTATCTTCTACACTAGCCTGTCCTGTCTTATCAAAGATCAGGGCAATGTGATGTTGAGAATAAACTTCAACTGTCACACTTTTTGGCAACCTTATTTTTATATTTTCTTAATTTAGTATTATGATTGATCTGATATCTCTCTTATTAGATGTCAGAATATCAACTTTTATTTATATTAATTATTATTGACCCTATAAAAGGGTCCCAAAATATTCTGATAAAGAGAGAGGATTTTTTAACTTCTATCTTATAACTAATTTTTTTCATCCTATATGTTGACCTACAAAGCAATCTCCAAAGGCCTGCCTTCTGAAAATGGGTCAAATCCCAACAATTGCTGAAAAAAATGAGCTCCTCCTATGTAATAAAGAGCATCATCAATTTAAAAATATTGGGAGTAGTCCTTTTTTATTATTTTGTTCAATTCGAAGGTAATAAATAACAGTTTAGTTGAATTAAGCTTTTTTCTTTACAATTCATATTTAACTTTACCAAGTACTTTAAGATGGAACATATAACCCATGTCTGAATAGGTTAGCAACTTTGTTGGCAACTATGGACTCACTTTACTGAGATCGTCTATTTGGCTATACTTAAATCAGCATTTGATCTCTGACGCTGGCTTAGTAATTTTATCTTTGGCACAACTAAGTTCATAGAAATCTTATGTAAAAAACTCCTAATTCTTCCAATAATTACAGGAACTAATTCTTCTGTTTATCATAGAACCCAATAAGTTTTTCCTAATAATATATGGCAAAAACATTCTTATATTCTGCTAAATCTGGGAATTCCATCCCTCAGAGCTGTCCTTAATCACATGAGAATAAAATTTCTAACATAAGAATTATTTGAGCATATGCCACTACTTGATTCTTTTCTATCTGTATCACCATTTAAAGATTGGCAACCAGTGTCTTTAATTTTACCTTAATCAGGTATAATATCAAAGGTGCAACGTATGGTTCTGTTCTACCTTTCTGCCATAGTATTTTAACTTTTGGCATATAGATAGCAAGGTTTACTAAAGTAAAACTATTCATATAAATTGCACTGTGCTTTAGAAGAAACATTGGCTTTCACGCCCTTAAGGAATTTTTGATATACCAAAATTTAAAAGGTGGCTTTATAGAATGTTAACTAGTCTGAAGATATTTTAATGTGATAATTTAATTCACATATTTAAATGGATACAAAAATTTTCTCCTAATTCAGGTTGGGTCTCCTTTTTAACCATAAAACAATAAAAATTAAGCCCTAGAATTTTGAGAGTTTATCATTATTATCACACCGGATCACATACTGTCTGATGAAGTCAGTGCCAATTGAAATCTTATCATTCTTATATTGGTAAAATTATTGCCAGCGAAGAGACAATATATGATCTAAAACTTAAAGACAAGGAACTATATGCTCCCCTAAAAGTAGTAGTAAGCAACATATCATAAACCTTACTATATTCCAGATTAGGTGTAAGTTTTTACTTTTCACTAATTTTATAAAGACAATGCTAATTCAAGCAATGGTGTCTATTGTTGCTTAAGTTTTTCATGATTTATATAAATTGTATGAATAAGTTGAATTTATATAATGGAAATAACTGTTTACTTTAAAGATAGCAGTTTAATTAGCTGAATCAAGTGAGTGTTAAAAAATGGTCAGCTGATTCAGGGAATTTCTTATTAATGGTAGTCATTATAATTAATAGTGACATTATCCGAGACACAGATATCAGGCTCCAGATACGCTTTCTTGCCTTGAATCTGCTTCACATAAGGTTGCTTCACCTCTGCAATTATTTTGAGCCTAATTGCGTTTTTTTAAAAAAATACCGCATGAGCCTAACTTTGCATTTTTATATATATAGAAGGTTTAGGGTCATCATTAATAAAAAATGTGCTACACTTACTCTGTTTGGTTGTTCTTTTTAGTTAGGTGGAACTTGGACATAAGCGGACATAATCTGTTCCTTATATAAACTACGTGATCTTTTCCCACATATGAAAATTGATATTATTAGGTACAATTACATTGATAATGTACTTTCAAATTTTGAAGAACATTAAAAAATGGCCTTCCTTGCCGCACTTGAAACAGGTGATAGATTATTACATCAGCCAGTATGAATTCTTGAACAAATTTATACTGGCCTGGTTTTATTCAACGCACAGTTACTACTGATAATTTCCCACGTAACTTATATTGCCTAAATTGGCATTTTGGTAGCTTTTGTTTGAGGTATTGATTATGATCCCGCAAATTTGTAAAAAATGTACCATCTGCGCAGTTTTGTTTCTGAATTTAAGCAGAAATAATAGATTGATGTAAGTCTCTATAGGCTAAAATGGCAATTATTGCAAAATGTGAATCAAAATCTTTCAATGCTTAGACCAGTGAATATCTGAACTTTTTGGAGAACCTATTTGCAAAGGTTTTGATGGTCTTATTCTTTTTAGCTGGATATCCATGATTTTTTGTTTAAGCTTTGCAATGCGTCAAGAGCTGCCAGATTCTCCCATAATGGCATTCTTTGCTCCCATATTATTCCATTCATCAATTGGCAATAATGTAGAATGAGATCTTAATTTCCTGTATCCATAAAGTTGATTTCAGTAAGAGATTTTTAATAATCTTCATATCCTACCATAGTCATCTCAAAAAGCCTAAAAAATGCAGGAATTTATCTAATTGGAGTTCTAGCAACTTTAAAATTTGCAAAATTCCACATTGTTAAGTTTATTGTTGCTGGTATTTTCCATTCAACTAGAGTCATTGATTTGAAGATGTAAGACGTCTCTATGGATAGGATGCCAGTTTTTAACTTTATTATACTTCCTTGGGTTTATTAAAAAATTTTAAATTACCAAGATAATGAACTTTCTACAATCAGTTTAGCTTCTCTATCATCTTTAACTTGACAATGTCATACAGTTTCTTCCAACTTACTACAGATGATCTGTAGATGAATCCTCTCATTGTTTTGGGTCAAATTCCATGCCTTCAATTCTGATTTTTTTTCCACATCTTTTCTAGCGCTTTATTCAGCTGATTATTTTTTGTTGTCATTTTATATGAGGATTCTACTATTATTGTGACTTGATATTGCGTTTCAATCATGTCTGCTCATGTTTTCTAGTGATAACTTCTTTAATTTGACTCTATCCAAGAACTAGGATTTCTTATTATATACAGAATCCAAGATTTATGTTTTAAATTTATTTAATTTGAGTCAACTCCTTTGATTTCAGACTAACTATGGGTTTGCAGATCTTTAATAATGAGTTGTAAATTCAGGATGCTTTCTTTAGCATCGCTTTGTTGCTTAATAAGATATTTATTGCTTCATTGTTTTTTCCAGAGTCATTGGCTTGGCAGCCACTTTCTATTGGAATAAATTAGTGATATTCCCTTTATTTTCTCTAATGATACAAGTACATACCATAACTACAATGAGTGGTGTTAGCCAATTTGTTCCAACAATCTCTTGAGGATGTCACTTAAATTATATATTTAGTTAAGCTAGTAATCCTTATTTTATTTTGCTTGCTTATAGGACGCTTGAGAAGTTGAGTTAAAACCACGGTGGAACTTATAAAACTAGTACTCAGCTTAGCGACTATATTGAAAATGTGATGCTGCTTTTGGGTATACAAGACTTAATTATTGATCCTTTCTTTGTGTCTAACTTGTATGAGTCTCATGTTATAAGTGGTTGGCCGTACATAATCAACAAGATATTTCTTTGAATCTCCTATATTGTGCAAAACCCTGCTAAAATGGAAGGAGACAGGGTAGAAAATTTTTTGAACTTCTTCATCTTTTTTAATCCTTTTTTAGGTGGGAAATTTGAATATAGGCATGGTCAGTAGTGTTAGCGGGTAGTAACTGAAATCCTTGCATCAGCTGTTTTTCAAATATGGTATAATTTTCTAAATTACTATTGTGGGCTTATTATAAAATAATGACATCGGCTTCCTTTACCCCAATGTACTCCAGGTTCACCTTCTTAGGGTCCCAACGCTCACCTACCTCAAAAAGACCATTACTAAATGTCCTTCCATTAATACTAAGGTATTCTTTTAGAAAGAATAAATCAGCTCAGAACCCTTTGTAGTGAGCACAACTTGTTGAAAATTTATTGGATGCACAAATACCATTTAATTTTCTGTTTAACACCAATTGCTTCCTTGTATGAAGACTGTAAGCGCAATCTGAGCCATACACATTTCATTTAAGACTTAACAAAATTAAGATAAACAATATGGTAGAAAACAAAGGTATTGACTTCAAAAAGATGTTAATTAAATAATCTTTTTATAGATAACTCATTGTAATATAACAACCATCAATTTAAAATCATTGACATCAGTTGCCACAAAATAACTTTATTTAATTGATTGATCCCCTATGTGTTTCAATTGCCCCACAATTGCCCCACAAGTTTGTCTTTCTATTGTTATTAATAACTTCTTTTCTTTCCAATTACTATCACTTTTAGTAATATGATTCAATTCAAATAGTATAATTTGATAATCAATGCCAGTCGAGATGAGTATGAGTAATAAATTAAAGAGTTGAGTGAACATGGTAAAGGGCAGCGGACCCAGAAATAAACCGCCCAAAGGTACCAAGCGCACAGGTATATACAAAAATATCAGTAAAAACAAAAAACCAAAGGTGGCGCACCCCACAGGTTTGTGAATTTTTTGGTAAATACTGCAGTTACATGGAAGTATCCCACTTGCAACCACTGTTGTTGGTGGAACATGGGATATGAGTTTTCCTGGGCGTAGAAACACTAATAATGTGGGAAAAGTTTGGTGAAGTCCTACTAAAATCTTTCCCGCATGTGGTATACTTAACAACCCATACTATCCGCAAAGGTTGGGTAGACCTTGGGTTCAAAACTGCAGAAGAAGCAAATGAAGCAGTGAATGTCAGAGTGGTAGTTGACCTTCCCAACGGTCAGCATTTGGTATCAACCAAATGCACACGTTGGACGAAATCCAATAATATTTCATAATTTTCAATTACCTTCCGACTACACTGGTGTGCACAGTAGTCAAAAGACATCTCCAAGAAGGCTTGGAAGCCTATGGAGAAATTAAAAAAATTTGAAATGCAAAGATTCCAGCTGATGCCAACCCTTAGCATTGTGAAGGCAATTGCAATTTATTCCCAAAACCAGGAGGTAGTGGAGGATATCACAAAAACCCCCCACACCATATCCTTCATCATTGATGGGAAAAAAACCCAACTGTTCCACGCAACAGTGGAGAACACACCCCCATATGCAACCACTGCCATGCCTTAGGGCACAAGATTCATGCTTGCCCCATAAAAGAAGGCCTGAGAGAAATGGAATTCTTTGAGGAGGAAATGGGCGAAGATGACTCAGAGTACGCCAAAATCAAGGATATAACACAAGCATTCAACTGGGGAGTACATGAGCAATATAAAATAATTGACACAATTTCCCTGAAAGAACGAAAAATGGCCAAACATGGTCGCAAGCTGGCCGCAGCCAAGGCAAAGGCCTTGGCAGAATCATCCATATCACTGGAACAGATCAAGGAAAACATGGATGAATTTGAATTAATGAACCAGTCAAATCCAGCAGAAAACCAAACAACCAATCTAGACAGATTGAATTTGGTGGAACCCAAAATGGAGATAAATGCAGCAAAACTGGGGTTCAGTGCACCCCCCTAAACTTGTGGAACATAATCAATCAGGAAGGAAAATCAACAATGGAATGCGCAAGAAATTAATGCGGCCAATAAGAGCACACAAGTGCACTGTAATGATAAATTGAAACCAAGAAAAGCCAAGAAAGGAGCAAAAACTACAACAATGGAAGAGGCAGAATACACCCCAACTCCTACTCATGGTTATGCTCTCCACAGCAGAGGTGCATTGGAGAGTAATGTGAGTGAGGGAGTAGGGCTGGGGGGCCCTGCCAAACACTCCTGAGGCGCATCAGGCGTCTCAGTAGAGATAGGGACGCAGAACATAGCGAGACTCAAGGCCTTAATGTCCCAGGCCAAGAAGTTGAATCTCCTACAAAGCCCACCGGTGGATTTCCTGGCGGTGCAGGAAACCCACTGTCCACAGGGAGAGAAGGAGGCATGTGAAAACATGCTCCTCCCAACATTATCATTTTGGTCACAACACAGTGGAGGAATAGTACGCGTGAACCAAAACTTTAAATTCATTAACAAAAATTTGTTCCTGGATGGACGCATACTCGCTGTAACCTTCTCATGGCACACCAAAGTGTACACATTAGCCAGTGTGTATGCACTGAACTGTCCACCGGACCAAAGAGAGTTTTAACAGCTCTAACAAAACTAAATCTTCCAGCAAGCACTTTTATCATGTGAGACATGAACTGCTGGATTAACCCAGATACTGACCAATGGACATACACTACAGAGGTACCAAAAGGGCAAGTGGAAATTTGCATACTAAAGGCCACCCTGGAACTATATGATCCACTACCAAAAAGAACACCCCTACTACAAAACATGACACGCCCACATGTACACAACGGTGCGCTTATCTCTATGTCATGGATAGACCTGATACTCACACCACTAATTTTCTGTCACAAAATTCAAAAAAGCAAAAATTTGAAAATCAAATTTTCTGATCATTGCTAGCTTTAATGTCCTACAAACTGGCGGAACCAAGTACCCAAGCACCCAGATGGTGCAGAATACGCCAAGAAAGTTTAGCTGACTTGGAGTTTCAATCCTAGATGGAGTACATATCATCAACCCAGGATTTTCATACACCTTTCTGATCAGACCCACTAACCACCTGGGAGAATTTCAAAAAATCAACAACTCAACAAATCAAACACACAACGTCTAGAAGACACACGGCAGTTTCAGCCATTATTAAGCGCAACTTGGCAGAAATCAACTTCCTAAAAAACAACGTCCAATGCACAGGATACAGCCCTGGATGGCGTCGCAGATGGGTGGAGTTCTCTGCTTGGCTAAACACCCTGATCCGCAAACACCAACACTGATTTGGAGTTTAATACAGAGCAAGAAACATAAAAGATGGAGAATCTTGCTCAAGCTATTTTTTCCGCCAATTTCATGCCCAGAAAAATATGATAGCTTGCACACAGGTCTGATGACTGGACAAATTCATTGTGGAAACACCCATGGAAGTTGAAACCAAAGTGCACAGGTTTTACATGAACTTGTATAAATCTGAATCGTTTGAACCAGAAAAAATTGAAAAATTCCTCAGAAGCGCACATATTGACACTGCGGCTTGAAATTATAATTTTAATCAAATTTAATATTGCATGAGGAATTATGGGAAGTAGTATGCGGTGCACCAAGAGGGAAATGCCCTGGACCTGATGGGATTCCTTATGAATTTTATATAAAAAATTTTACTAACATATCTAATATTCTTTTAGCTTCCATGAACAATTGTATTATGGAAACATGCCTCCTACCTGGAGGCAAAGAAGCCTTCACATTCACCTTATTTAAAAAAGGAGACAAACTAAACCTTTCCAACTGGCGCCCAATGTCCCTACCAACACAGACACAAAAATATTCACAAAACCCATGGCCAAACGACTAGGAGAAATTTCAAATGACGCGATATCCCCATCACAATAAGGATTTGTTCCAAGAAGATCCATATGGGACAACATCCACACAGTTGCGAATTTCTGCCAGTCCAAAACCTCTGGAGCGCTTGTCTTTTTGGACCAACAGAAGACATACGACAGGGTGAACTGGACTATCTTAGGGCCTGCCTTCAGAAATTCAAACTCCCAAATAGATTCATAACCTGGGTGATGATGTACACAGAGTCAGCCACCATGGCTGTGCGTGAAGCAGGCTTCTTAACTAACCCAGTCATCCTATAGAGAGGACTCAAACAAGGAGAACCCTTAAACCCTCTACTTTACAATTTTAGCTTGGATCCTATAATCCGGAGTACAAACACACTTTTCAAGGGAATCAATGTCAAGGGCCAACCACCAGTCAAAATGATGGCCTTCGCAGATGACTGTGTGGTGGGAATATCCAACAATTAAGATGCTTGCAGAATTGAGAAGATAATGCAAGATTACTCAGCCATAAGCAACGCATCACTTGACGCTGAGAAAACGGAAATCATACTCCTGGGAAAATATCAGACCCATTGGACGCCATCTACCCAGGGCAAAAAACTAATACAACATCAAGACTCCTCACCAGACATAGGAGGCGAAAATCTGAAATAGCCCCACTGAAACTTCCCTTTATCACCAAGGTGACAGCTGGACCTCTCCGTCACTTGGGGTTATGGCTAGAAGCAGGAGGTTACGACAACTCCATGATGGAAAATCAACTCCTAGACAAAATAACAAAACGCATTGCATCCTTACATGTACATTAAACAGGATAACAGGAGGGTCACAGTAGCCAACTCTATGATTCCATAAATCATATGGTTTACAGTCCATGCAATTGCTTTCTCACCGTCCTTCTTTAATATAATTCACGCCCCATTACAAGGATGGCTCTTGTCTAATCACAACCCCCCTGTACGCCTTGAAACCCTATTTGGCTCAAGAAGGAATGGAGGTATGAGGCTTACTAATTATGTATAGCAAGCGACTCATATACTAGGATCCTGGATAGCTCAGGTGACTATCCCAGATCTTCCAGATACACATTGGGCCAGAACAGCAAGATATAACTTTACACGAGCACTCCAATTAAGAAACCCAAATCACCCAAACACATTAATCAAGATCTGGAATCCCATCCTTCATCTTCAGGACCACACGGCACTTCTGCACAATTTAAACAAATACTCCTAGCCATGAGAAGAGTGACATGGCGGATCCACATAAGTGGCCAAACCAGTCACCAAGGACACCCAAGGCTAACTCACAGACAGGAAAGCAATGACCAAATAGTCACAGATAATATAATATGTAGAAATCCGAGTACCATAGCCAGGATATTAACTTGGACCATATGGATATACCATACAACCTGGAGACTTAATGATGAGTATGGAGATACACACATCACCCTCTACTCCAACCCAGGATAATATTACATGTGTGGAGATGCATGAGGAGAGTATACCGCACATCAAAACGGGCAAATATCACTCACTCCTAATGTACAATATGTGGTCAGTATGGAAGCCTAGCCCACCATTTAGAACAATGCCCAACATCAGTGGCTTTATGGAAAGAGATCATGCGTCTATTCCGCCAAGAAAGTGGACAACCATTCAGCCTAGCAAGGAACATGCTCACTATAAACATATACTCTCCTATCCACCCAACCCTCAGGGCGATAATAGTAGCAATAGCAATATGAACTTTCCATACAATAGTACTGGAATCGTTCACAGGAGCAGCGCTACAATCCAAGAGGCCATCAATCGTTTCCACTGCCATATATTGGAACATTTCCAAGAATGGATGTTTGGACACATGACCCCCCCTAACAGAAGGACAATCAACACATGATTCCCCATATGGTTCCTAAAAGTCGATTCTTTTCTTCAACCATGATGAATCCAGGAAAAAGCAAGCATAACCCCCTTCCCTACCGTCCTAAACTTGGTGATCCTGGAGACAACAGGAGGGGCCTTGAACCCTCTGAGGTGTTTTTAATTTTCAAATTTCATTAGTTTATCCCCACTATATTGGAAGACCTTGTCCCCTGGTCGACCTTCCCCAAATAGGTAAAATTGTTATTGGTAACTATCTCTACCCTTACTGTTTGACTATTTAATAAATTAGACATATATGATCCATTATTTGCCAACTTAATTAAAATTTGCTGCTTCCCTCTCATAAACCTAAAATCTTTAGATACTGGTTAATAAAAATGTTATCCAGACCCAATAAAATTAGAACACTTTAATTTTTAATTTTATTCAAGGTGGGCCGACCAGGGGGATGATACCACACTGATGAAGAGGGATTCAACTAATGGGAAAAGAGGATGGAACCTTGAAAACCTCTATGCACGGCATATGATAGGCCTGGAATTCCATGAACTACTTTGATATCTGCTATCTTGGTTCAGTGCATTGGTTCACAATACCAACATATTCATAATTAAGCCCTACCCAAAGTTCATCTACTGGGATTAAACTTGGGGAGGCAGTGGCAGAGGGTCCATAATCTACCACTGGGGTAATCTCTGATAGAATAAAACACTATTATTTAAAAGATATAGGTAAAACATAGTTTGGCTAGATTTCCCATAATTCACTACTATGCATCAAAAATGCCATGATAAAATTTGAAAGATTGTGCTACTTCTTCAGTAATGGACCTGGCAAGTTGATGTTAATAGAGGAAGATCTCACCTTAAGAACAGAAGAAGTTAAGCTGATTAACAGATAAAAAATGTACATACTAAACTGATGCCTCAGTGGTTATGTAACGCCCTACTAATGTTTCAATGAGTGATGGATAAGATTTTGGAGATCTAAAGATGTCAAATGCACTTAATTATTTGTACAGATTTTCAGTGTTAAAATGCCAGCAGTTGAAATTGACAAGAAATCTTAACAGAAAATGAAAGGATAACTCACTTAAAAAACTGACTCCTGCTATTATATCTAAGTTATAGTTTAACCATTATCCTTATAAATGCCAAGTGTCCCATGGTACTCTCACCATCCAGAAGCTTGCAGATCACATTAATAAATAAAACTTCCTTTATGCTCTTATGGAAAATTCTCTATAACAAGTGGGAACTTCTTCCAGATGCAGGCTGATAATATAAGTTTGAGATCCTTATTCAGTAGCTTGTGGACACACTTATCAGTAACTAACATTCCAAAAGTGTTAACCTGATAAAAGGATATGTATTAAAATAATTCTGGAATGAGATTTATCAAATGATATTTTTAGCTTTTATCTCATCTTTCTCTCTTCCTTAATCAACCAGGCGCCATTATTTTATTAACTTGAGGGCATATCTTATCCACACTATCTATTAATTGAGTTCAATTTTTATCGCTTAAATCATTATCTCAGTTCAGCCCATGAAATAGATTAAAACCAATCGTTCCAGCCAATTTTGAGGCATATTGTCTCATAATTTGGAGAACATTGGGTGCATTATTGGCACCAATAAGTGTTTTTATTCCCCAAGATCAGAACTATAGAGTTAAGTCAGACAGCTGACAAATAATAAATGGGAGAATATAAACTAGATAAGATAGTTGATGCACCCTGATTTAGACATTGTCAAGAGTCTTGATATCACAATGACCTCCCAATTTGGGCTGTCCATGGTTAAGTGCATACCATACTAATTTACATAAATTGAGATATAATTCTGCCTTAGTACATGATACTGATTCATGATATCTAGGTGCACCTTCATAAATACCAGAAGAGCAATTTTGCACCCAAGTGGTCCCAGGATTCCAAAGTAAATTATTATAGCATACTAATTATTATAATATTGTTAATTGGGAAGTGTTTGAGTTTAAATGGACAAATTACAGGTACTTAAAATATCAGATTATGCTTAATTGGGAAGAAGCAATGGATCCATCATTGGGAGCAATCTATCTGAATTAAATGTATTAATTTGGCGCAGAAGCGTCATAATTCAACAACAAAGGTTATAATATACAAAAATAAAAAAGGTACCGTTTAAGAACAGTATTATATACTAAACACAACACAATATTGTAATAAGCAATAACAGGGAAAATTTATAATCAAGTTAGGATCTCACTGTAGTATCTAGTAGATCCATCAACTATTGGGCTTGCTTCAATAAATCTTCTTAGTTGACTCTCAACTCTCTCCAAAAAAAGGTCCCTTTGCCAATCTCATTACTCTTTAGATATGATCATTCTACCCTCGTTCTCGTTGGTGCTTTTAGTATTTACCAAGAAGCTCTAAAATGTGTAGACAAAAAAGATAGTATCTGAATTAGGCCAAAGAGGTGTGAACTAAGGCTTGGAGTATTTTCTGAGAAAATAGGCAATCTGCCTTACATAGTCAACTTACTGATGAATGGCTATGATATTTATAAAGTCATATTAGTGCTGGTTTTACGCTGGCACAGGGAGGCATAAACTGATTAGCTGAATAATTTAGAGGCAATATTACATTTTAGACCTCAGCGTCAATGGCCAATTAGTGTTTAAAAGGGCTAAAGTTGGGCCAGTGGGGTATAACAGATTAACCAAATAATAGATTTATGCTTTAAGTCACTACCTTTCAGAAAGAGGGTGAGTGGCGTAGTAACTAAATTGATCAAATCAACTATCTAGGTAATAGTTAAATATGATATAATTATTATAAGTAACATATCCTGATAGCTGGTCAAATAAAAAACATTTTAAGCCTTTTTGACCAAACATCAGTTAACAAATATGTGAAGTGGTCCTAACTTAATGAGAGCTTAGGCCCATTGAACTGAAACTCTGATGTATTGTTTTAAGAGCTTGTCATTCACTCTTTTGATGGGATGACCCTAAACGTGATCCTTCTGAGTGTAGTATCTATGGAAGTCTATTTAATGATCCATATGGGCCTTTCCATATGCGGTCCAATTTTCTAGTCCGTCTAACCCATGATTATCATTATATAGAACCATGTCTCCTACTATTAAATGGGGTAAGGTCCGCCATCTTTCATTGTCAGGTTCATGAGATTTTACTTTCTGAGCCAGCGCATTGAGTAGGCGTCGCTCTGCAATTGATTTAAAGTTCTGGTTATATTTGGTAGATAGGCATCCTGGCTCATATTTGCATGAGCCATGAATAGATAAATAGATTATATATGGCTGGTCGTTTCCCATAGAGTAACGCAAATGGTAAATGCCCTGTGGCCGAGTGATACAAAATGTTTTAGGCAAATACCACGGAAGGTAAGAAAAGATTCCAACTTGACGCCTTGCTCATTTTTTTTGTAAATTTTCTACAAAAATCCATTTACATGGTCCACATTGCCATTGGCTTCATGGTGATAAGGCGCAGACAATACTCCATGGATTTCCATCAAGTCATTGAGTTTGGAAATTATCTTGGATCTAAAATTAGCCCCTTATCCATCAAAAGAGGCTAAGGGACATCCGTGGCAATAAATAATGTCTTTAAAGATGGACATCTCCTTAGTGTTAGCCACAAAAATTTATTAGTTCTAGCCTCCACTCATTTTTGTGAGGTAATAAATGGCCACTATTATATACTTGAACTGTCTTGATTTATTGGCCAAAGGGCCATTACATCAATATAAAAGTGTAACAGGCAAAATTTGGCTTAACTAATTAAAAAAGATAACTCTCTTGTAATGGCCATCCACTTGACAATGCTTACAACATGGGAGGGTTTCATGAACAACAAAATTCATTGCTTCCAAATAGTGGCGTTGATATTATAGTTCAAACGTTTTCATAAAGCCACCATTCCCGGTTACCTTGTGGGCTTCAAATACTAATTACAGGTTGTTCCTTTGGCCAAGGTATTCAAAATTGTTTATCATGGATAACTTTATACATCTTACCATTCTGAAAAGCAGTTTTCATCATTAGTTTCTCTAAAGAACGCTGAACATCTGTTGGTTCATAATCATAGTTTGAGTTAACAATTTATCAAATAAAGCCCATCTGTCACATCAGCCACTAAGGCTATGATAATCAAATGAGATAATACATTGGTATTCTGATGCTATACCCCTGGGAGATACTGAATGTAAAAATTGTATGCTTGTAGCTTCAACGCACACTGGGGCGGACGCCCTTCCAGCTCCTTCAAATTCTGTAACCAGCAAAGAGAGCCATAGTCAATTACCACAGTAAAATGTACCCATGAATATAAACCCAAATTTGTTTACATGTATATATAACTGCCAGAAACTATACCTCTGTCACAATATATCTTTGTCATTGACGTCCAACGTCAGGCTGAACTAAGCTATTGAGTGTTCAACTACGTCCTCATCAAATTATAATAACACTTCTCTGACAGCGATGAGAGGTGCATCTGTTTGAATAATAAATGGCTTATCAAAATTAGGAGACTTTAACAGTATCGCTTGGGTTAAGTGAAGCATGATTTTATCAAATGCTAATTAGCACCCTGTCCACTCAAAAGAGATTCCAGTATTGAGAAGATAATACAATGGTCCACTTATTTTATAGAAATTCTGGATAAATTAATGGTAATAGCTTATCATTCCCAAAAACACTTGAATTTCAATCTTGCCATTCAGCCACCTCATGCGTTCAATTACTTCAACCTTTGGCAGGCTGGTTCCACAAGCCGTGTTTGTTGATGATGAACCCCAAATATCAGTTGCTCCAAGAAGAAATTACACTTATGCGGATTAATTTTCATCTACATCTTTGCAAGTCAGCGAGAAACCTCTTCCAGTTGCTGCAGGTGTTCTTTAAACATTTTAGTAGAAGACGTTAATATCTTCATGATAAACTAGAACGCATGAAACCTTTAATTCGCCAAGAATGATATCCATAGACCGCTGAAAAGTCACAAAAGCATTGCTAAGCCCCTGTGGCATTCTAGTAGGATAGTAGAGACCTTGCGCGGTTATCATATCAATTTCCTGTTCCTCTTTGGGAAGCTCTATCAGCCAATAGCCAGAAATTATTTCTGGGTAAAAAATATTGTGCGCCACCTAATTTACCTCTCCATCAATTAGAGGTAAAGGATATATATCCTTTTATGTAAATTTTTAGCTTTTAGTAATAACTACTTTGCGATTTGACCCATCTTTCTTCTTAATGATTAATACTGGGGATGCCCAAGGACTAGGAGGGCCCAGCATACCTTTTTGCATTAGTTGAGTAATTTCAGCGTTTATGACCTCGTCTGCAGCCTTTGTTTGTTTAATAGGATGAAGGCAAATATGCGGATAATTACCAGTATCAATTTGGTGTAATACATCCTTGCACACCCCAAATCATAAAAGTCTCCGCAGAATATAGTGCTATATTTATCAAATAGGGCCAAATCTTGGTACTTTTACTCTTAAGATAGACCAGAAAGATATTCTTAAGGTACCAGAGCACACACTGATTGGTGCTTGTTTCTTTCAAACCCAAGTTCATCAAGATCTCCATTAACGTGGATATTGGATACCTCGCCATTGGGTAGAGTATTGACAAAATCAAAAATTTCACGCCACTTGGTATGCACGGAAAAAGGTTCAAATTATCCAATAGGATATTAATTTCGCCATGATCAGGGAGGATAATACATGAAGCGGTGACAGGTTCCAGTATTGCCGCCATATGGGGCAATAACTTCGCCATATAACCGCTGGGAATTTTTAAACTAAAATTCGGTCCCCACTACCACTTGGTGGCCCAGCAGAATGGTATGATCACACTGGGCCTGAAGCAGAATTCCAGAAGTTTTTGCAATCTAGTTAGGTAACTTCCATGTCCGGGCTTTAATCCACTAATAACTTAGATGCACCATACTATTTTAAAGACTATGTTTGACCAATCCTTGAGATTGAGCCACTGAGGTCTTCTTCATTTGATGATAGAATAATAGAAGAACTTCGCCAATAATTCCAAAGAAGTTCTCAACATAAGCTGCTTTCACTCCATGTGCCCTCCTAAAAGAGAGCTTTATAAGAAAATCATAGTTTTGATTATGCAACATGATAGTTAGAGTGGAGATAACCATTGAACTAAATTGCAGCGGCAGTGCGCTGTATGCTCCTTCTGAAGTAGTAAACTGAGGGCCGGCGGTACCATAAACCTTCTAGTGAAATGAAAGTAGTGAGGTCTAATTGCTCTATCAATTTAGTGAATATATATAACTGGTGCCTCACTTTCAATGATTTCATGGACTATATGTTTGCTAACTGAAATATAGATATATGAGCATCCAGAGAAATATAATCTTCTGCATTTATTAATAAGACCTCCAAGGTGTCCACAGATTTTAAATGGTTTGAATTTACAGGCCTATCTGTTGATAGATTCCACCATGTTCTCAATAGGTGTTGCCATTTGGACCTTAGTTAATCTATGAAGTTCGCCAGAGGTAATGGTAAGCTCATGTAATATTAACTTTTAAGCATACGGATTCACTATGATTTTGTCTTCCAATGCGCATTACCTCTCTTAGAGGCACAGTATATCACAAAGACCTTATCTTAAAAAATTAAAGTTAGTTCCACTGGAGGCATTGAGGCTTTATCATTCTTCAGTTATATTGAAAGTGTTATAGGAGATTTTTAGAGATATGATGTTTGTTGAAGAGACGGAGATAGAGATCACACTTCTACTTCGCCATTATAATTCCCAAGTCTGCCTCTTTCACTACTTTTCAAAATAACCTCTCATCTTAGAACTGGCCTTAGGACTTTGATTGTAATAGTGCCCAAAAAATCCTAAAACAAAAACAAATGACCTGATTATTATTAGGTTTCATAAAATGAGGAAGATATGGCTGGGTAATTATTTAGTGGGGGATTCACCCCAATCAGATGATTTGCATGGTTCCCACGGTCTTGTATTTGGTGCTCCAAAAGTAAATTTACATCTCCGAAGGTAGTTCACCATATGTGTAGTATAGTTTTCTTCATTCAAACTGTTGTTAGAACCTGAACAGCACTTTATTAGGCTTACAGGCATGATGAAGAGCGTACTGGGCATCAAACTCATTAATGACATCCACATACAGTTTCTGTGCTTTCAAGTAAAAATGCTCAGCAAACACTTAAATTAGCTCATCTCTTTTAGATAATATCTTTAGGTACTCCATATTACGAGTAGTTTTCTTCCATCTCCGCAAACTCCTTAATGAGAAGGGCCTTGGCATCAAAGTAGGATACACCAGCCTTCTTTAATTTTGGCATGATTAACACTTGACTCTCATAATTCAATAAGTCCATTACTAATGCCAATTTAACAATATTAGATGCTCCAGCCATGATAATCTAAAAGAGAAACAAAAATTTATGTATGTTTGCATTTTTTGTGAACTTTGGAAAATCAACAGGGTTGACCAAAATTTGATAATTATGGATACAAGGCTAGAAGCCTGCGATGTCTCATGACTTCTTTGATCTGATTCTTTTCATGAGCCGTGGACATTTCTACAGTCAAAATTGAGGGAAATACAGAGTCTTGAATACAAATAACATCCACTCCATCGCCCTTACTAATAGTATCTGTTTAAAGGGTGCCCTTTGCAATTTGAACATAACGGCACTGGCAATTGTTTTGCTGGGCCTCTAGTTTAAACTAATTATATAAATCATAAAATGGCGGCATTATGCATGCAACGACATTTTTCATATTAACAATTGTTTTATTAGCGGACTGAAGTTCTCTTTTAAAGCCAGAGCTTCACTCTAAAGGGACTTTATTTGCTGCCCCAAGATCTTTGATCTGGCAATCATGCCTTAATATGATATTGGAAAGTAGTCAACAAGGCCTTCATTTTCTGCACATTATTGCCCTATCTCATTTGGAAAGTATGACTCTCCATGATGGCCATCCATCTCAACGTCCAAAGGTTGCTCCATTTCTGGCTGAAGGCCTACTCACTTAAGAAATCAAATTTCACCTAATAAAAATGATGTACAAGGAAACAAAATGTGTAGGCCCCTGTAATGAGCATAAAATGTTGAATTTGGCGCAGAGGCGTCATAAATTAACCACACAGGTTATATTACACATAATAAAATGGTACTATTTATGGACATTATCTTATACAAAAACAACATAAAAGCGCAAATATTATATATAGGGGATATTTATTAATCAACTTTGGAGTTCACTGAAGTATCTTGGAGAGCCAGTGGCTCTTGGACTTGCTTTAATAAATCTTCTTAGGTGACTCTCAACTCTCTCCAAGAAAAAGGTCCCTTTGCCAATATCATTCATCTTCAGATATGCTTATTCTACCCTCTTTCTCATTGTTGCTTTTAGTATTAACCAAGAAGCTCCAAAATGTGTAGACTAAAATGACAATATCCAACATCGATGAATCCCCCCCTTGGGTTGGGACCATCTAGTACTAAAAAAAAATGTCAATATCCAAATTAGGCCAAAGAGGCGTGAAATAAGGCTTGTGATATTTTCCCAGAAAATAGGCATTCTGCCTTACATAGGCAACTCATTAGTGAATGGCTCTGACAATTATAAAGCCCTATTATTGCTGGTTTAACGCTGGGACAGGGCGTCAATAAAAATGATACCCCGGTTAACTTTTGAGGCGATAATTTTTAAGACAACAGCATTTATGTCCAATAAATGTGTAAGGGACAGGAGATGTGCTAGTGGAGTATTAGGGATCTGATGAATAGTCATATAATACTTTAAGCCACTACTTATATGAGCATAGGCCGCATGGCATAATAACTAGATCAACTAAATCCACTATCTAGGTATTAGTTAAATATGACATAATCATTTTAAAAAACATATTCTGATGGTTGGTAAACCAATTACAACAGATGGTTTATCAAAGGATTTACTATTAAAGTTAATCACCAAATTCTAAAATTTCCATACTAGGATGGAAGATAAGCTCTGAGAATCCAAATAATCAAATATGTCCGTCAAAAGCTCAGCCTCTTTCTATCCTTGTTATATGAAAAAATCTTAGTTTTGACAATTAGCTTATATCATGTTTGTCTTTGGCAACAAGGATCTAATTTTATTCTTGGCTTTAATCGTAAATTAAGGCTTGGTCAATTCTTTTTGCGCAGAGCATATTTACATCAACTTGGGCTTCTTCTATTGCAGTAATAGAAGGTGTTAATAATTGATCTACTTGCTAACTGGCCAACTTTCCTTTATGGGCTATTTTCTTAGCAACTTTGCTTTCAAAGAATGAAACATTTAGTCGCTTCCTCTATCCTGAGAACCCAAAATTTTTATTGGGGCCCACTCTTGGCAAAGTCATCTTAGCTGATTACATCTTTGTCCTCAATTTTCATCTGCTGCCTTGTGTCTAATAGCAAGATTAGGGTCATTTTTGATCTCAAAGCAGACAGCCTCTTGAAAAAAAAAAACAGAAGTTTATTGACTTTTTGGTCACTTCAGTAAGCTTTAGCTGAAGATACTTCTATCTGGCCACAAAATCTCCTCCTGGAAGAAGCTTTTGCAGAGAAGTTGCTAGATTCTTGGTTGCTTAAGCTCAGAAATTTTCCAATCATGTTTTTTCGCTAGGTTTAAATTCCTTTGATGACATAATGTGCATTTTTGTTTGACAGGACCATTTTTCAAGCTCCCACAATGACAGCGCGGGTGGTTATCTGCTCAAATTGGCCTTGGTAAGCCACCTAATGTCGATTCCTCCTGAGCAAAGGTTTTTCTGTCAGTTAATTTATGTTTCAACTCATATTAAATTGTGGAAATTGACGTTATATTTTATTCCTCTATTGACTTCTAAGGTTTACCTTTATAGAACTGATTTCCTATTTTATTGTCTCTTCAGCATATCTTTTCTGCTCAACTGAAGCTTAGCTCAGATTATGATCAATGTTTTATTTCTCCTCCCTTGTTTGGTGAGAATCATTGCTATCAGTATGTGGTTTATATGGCTTTATACAAGCACTGCTTTGTTTTATTTTCCAGAGCTTACTATGGGTGGAAGTGGGCCAAACAACCAAAGATTGGAGCCTGAATACCCCTTTCCTCCTCAAGGTTCACCAATAATTTAATTGAATATTTATATAATTTTCTTCTCGTGTATGTATAATGCTAATAATAGATAATTTTTTCTTTAGTTTGTCCAGATTAATATATATTCTTATGGACTTTAAGTGGATATGGCTGTATATATGGCTGGTTTAACTTCCTTAATCAAATAAGCGAAGTATATATATTTTTTAATAATATTTTATAGCTTACTTGTTACATTTTTGATTTATATTTAGCCTAATATGTGTGTATTACAAAAAACCTAATCGCTTGCTTTAGACTTTGGTTAATTTGGAGCAGTTTTTCATTTTACTTAATGTTTGTCCTTTTTCATAGTAATTCTGTTATTTAAGGCCTGGACTTGAAACTTGATTAGATTACTGACAAGCTTCTTGGCATATTAAGGATAGTTTTTTACCAGGAACTCTAGGACCAAGTATATCATCAATGTTAGGGCAGGATGTCTTCCAAATAATAGCTGAAAAGGTGACATCCTAGTAACCAAATGATAGGAGATGTTGTAAGAAAACACAGCTGAACTTGGTTATGTGCTCCATTTTAGAAGTTTTGCTTAGTTGATTATCATATATACGCACCATTATACCGTTGACCCACTCAACCATAAAATTGGTTTAGGATGATAGAGATTGGAAATCACGCCTCAGACTCCCGTTAACTGGTTAATCTTGGTAAGGACATGAGCGGTGAAATTAGTTCAATTGCCTGTAAGTATGAAAAGCAGAAACCTATGCTTCTGAAGGATGCGATCAAGTATGAAGTTGTTGTAGTCACAGCTTATACTTCAAAAAATGACTTTGCTTTGGCCACTTAGTCAAATGGATGATTACCATAATATTGTACTTTGCCTTTAAATTAACAGTGGGAAGGGGACCAATGACATCAATTGCCACAGTATGAGAGGTAATGTGGGCAGAACATGCTGACAAGATGTGCCTTCTAAATATGATTTCTCCTTGACACTCTGCATAGCACTCTAGATTTTCCTGGATATCAAAGAGCATTGACTTCTAAGATTTATATTGCTCAATATGCACCTCATCTCCTTGTACTCACCACGCTCTATAGCTTTATGGGTGGCAATTATGATGTCATTTTCGGCTGAGGATCTCAGGATTATGTACTTCTTGCCTTCAACAATAGTGTATAGTGTTCCATTCTTGCTTACTGTATCTTGGCATGAATCTGATAGTAACTTTTGGACTAATTTGCGATCATCTTAAACTCTCCATTACTCAGCTTTTCAAACAATATAAGAGTGTCCTGATAAAGTATTTCAATTGTGGGCAGTTTAGATAAGCATTTGGCGTTCTGATGCTTCGCCCCAGAAATATGTTTAGTCATGTGATTATAGGCCTAATTTTTCGGTGGGCTAGTCGCCCTCAGGCTCATTTAAGTTGCTCAACAAGATTAGGGACGCATGCATGGTAACAACAGTAAATTGGGTGCTTTTGGATAATTGATTGGCTTGATTCCTAGTTTTTTGACTTGGGAATTCGACTTGACCCAGACTTTATCATTAGATATTATCTAAAGTGGAATGTATTAAGTTGACCCCATGACCTCCCATTTCAACCTTTTCCTGACCTAACATATCCTTTGCACAATTGCATTGTATTAAAGTCAATGATCTTATCATGAGAGCACTACCTCATCTTTAATGAAGTAATTTGACTATTAAATATCACCTGTTTATTCTAATTTGATCATCTATAATATGTTAAATCTTGTCATTTATTCATGTAGTTCTTTAGAATAGTATTACTATACTAAAGGATTAAAAGCTCTGTTGCATAGTCATGCTATATGGTAGAGAATTAGTTGGATCAGCCAAACACCTGTGCATTAGCGAGTAAAGGGACCTATTGATACAAAGATGGCGCTCACTACAGGGGGTGTGATAGTAAACAAATGAATTTTTATCTTACAATGGACTTGAGTCAGGAAGGAGAGAATTGTGAGACCTTCCAAACATTCACCTTTTATGTTACTCAGCAACTCTAGATCAACTGTCATTAGATATAATTCCTACAATATTCTTTTCAATTCAAAAGTTTTATGACATATAACTTCACTGTGGAGCAGCTGAGAAAAATCAGGGACATGTTACTTCAGGATCTGGTTCTCTGATCACAAAAATAAGATCTAGTGCCTGCTTTATTCTAGAAGCAGCATAATCAGGACCATATTTTTGAATATGTAATTTTCCAGTCTTTGAGACATAATGAAATACTACTACAAGCTAGGAGTCTCGACCAGATGGGGAAATGACTGGCAGGTTGTCTCGACCCCAACATGCAAATTTCTTAATTGACCATCTCTCATCCCCACGCCCTAATTGTAGAAGTGTTTAACAGAAAACAACAAAATGTAGAAGTGTTACAGGATATGAACAGGCATCAAAAAACCAGATTCCAAGGGGTACGCTAGGGTGTTAATGAAAACCACAGTTTTAGTATCCAAATCTCGCTGAGTTTTAATACACTTATTAGTCAACTAAATTTTAACTTGTTGGCCATAGGTTATCAAGCTATGGACAACTACAGAGTTACCAAAGAATGGATCAGTTGTATGACTCAATTTAAGGAGGAGGTCAAATATAGCTGTGTTACTCTGGGAGACATAACTTGTTAGGCCTAGGCAATTGAAATCCTTGACCAGTATTCTCAACACAAAAATAAGATGGCTGCACAGCACTTAGGAAGAAACATTGAGACCACCAACCACCTCCTTGTCTGAGTTGCAACAGATCACATATCAACAAGCAGTTGGGCAGCAGGATATTAATGGATAGTGAAGATCTATTCCAGATACTAAAAGACAGTGGAGCTCCTTTAGTTAAACAGCGTAATCTGACGTTATATCTACAAACCTCATAATATGGTAGTTACTCATAAAAGTGAATAAGAGGATCTGCACAGTAGCTTATGTAACCTGAAAATACACATTGTGGACTTGAAACAGTCTAATATGCAATTTGTTTAAGAACCTAGGAGTTTTGCCACTTTGGAGCGGAAAATTGATTGTTAGATAAAAGATGGCAGAAGTCAATGCCCTCCTCTTAACTCTACATCCTGCTCATTTAGAGCTATTTTAGGAGGAACCCCTATCAGAAAAAGAGGTTGCCCAAGAATCAATTTTTAGCTTACTTGTGCTGTACCATACTCTTTGCTTTCTTTGCCTCCTTCCATGGAGAAACCAACCCCTGAACTGAGTCAACCTTTTACCAGTAACCCAGTACCTTGTGTCAGTATTGCACCAATGATTTTTAGATTTGAAGTTTCTATCCAGAATTCCAGCAATTTAATCCAATTAATTATCTAAGTTTGATAATCATGGGAATGCGCACTTGTTATTTAAAATGTTTATGTGACCATGCATGAATTTAATAATCTCTTTGAATCTACTACTATGATTAAAGGTTCAGGTGACCAGAATAGAGATCTGCTTATGACATACTTCCTTGATAAACGTTGGACCTTCAGTATTGTGGAAAGAGCGGTTTTTTAAGTTTTTAGAAGCCCCAAATTCTTTGCTACTTGGAAAGCTGAATTTATAACCACTCAATTTAAGAAGAATGAAACCTTCACTTTATTTGTTGACCAATTATTATAATCTCCAGTGTTGTTTGGTGCCAAGGCCAAGGCCAAAGCAGACTTTGACATTAAGATCGCAGTTCAAAATGCAACTAAGAATTACCTGGAATTACACCTTTCCCTGTTGCTGGCGTTCATGAAAGACTTATATATACCCTCCATAATTGAATACTTGAAGAGGCGCGAAGTTACATTTGAACTGCGAAATGTTAAAGTATGAATCAGCTGACCTCCTTGCATGAATGAAAGTAGAGGGACCTTAAAGAGCTTCGTTTTCCTTTGAGAGATTTTGGGTATAAATTCATTCTATCCGAGATAGCTTGTTGGATTTTGCAAAATCTAGAGGATACTAATTGGCCACCTGTCCTAAACGTTGACCCTGGGGTGACCCTTATAACATCTCAAGAGGATGTAGCAAGGGATAAATACTTTGGTAGTAGAAAGGGGACAATCTTTTGCCATTTATCCTCAAGTCTTGTCCTACAGTCCCCCAAAATAGGAACTTTTCTCCTACTCAATGACATGATTATAGTATCCCTTATGGTGTAAGCCATCACCAGAAGTCAATGAGCAGTCAGGGACAAGAGGGAAAGGAAGTTGTCTTTAATCCTTCTGCGACTTAAATTGTTAAACCTATATTTAGTTCAAAGACGCTGAAGAGTCTCAATAATTACCCCATTTACAAGGATTTAGAGTTGCGCTGCTGATTGAGTCCCTGAACACCAACTTTCCCAATGTAGGAGAACATATCAAGACAATAATTAATCAATTTAGTACTCCTTAGATTCTCAAAACAAATGGGGATTCAAAATACCTTTTTGATTGTACTTATATTATATTCATATAAAAAAGTTCAGGGAGAGACATTGTTGAAAACAATGCTCCTAAGAATGTATTATATAATCATTATACAAAACAGTTGATTCTAGTTCCTAATGTAGCTCATTATCAACGATATGGAACTTCTTTCCCTGAGGGTACACTAGTGAAGGAGTGTATATTGCATAAAAAAGAAGATTTTCTCTCCTCAGGTTAGTTCCCATTCTGTTGCTCTTCCCAATGATAACAACCAATTTTTTATTGATACTAAATTTGTTAGATACATGACGTTAAGTAAGTTATAACACGAATACTTTTACTAACCTAGGTCAACCATTACCCCTTCACTATTCAAGGGATAATTGGACATATTTGACCCATAGGAGTAAATTTATTGGTGTAATCTATAATGATGGTGTAGTCCACATCTTTTATGAACTAGTAGGTCACCAAACTCTCCATCTCCTGCCACCGTTCTCAGGTATAAAGCCTTCTCTCAGAGTTTAAAAGGATTGTGTTATATACCCTGAAGAACAGCGTGTTGTGTCCACCAGAATGAATTTTGAGTTTTCTAAAGGGTTGGTAAGAAAAGCTCATTCCCCTTGGCAACAATTCTGGTCTTATCTTTTAGCGGTTCCTTGCATAATCTTTTTTGGCTATCCAGAGATCTGTGTACTACTTGAAAACCTAATTACCTCCAAAATACTAGTTAAGAGAGGATAGAAAAACACATTTGTTCACCTCAATCCATTTGTAGAAATACATATACATGAGTTTAAAGACTTGACAGAGTTTGGCTTACCTGAACTGGATCTACCAATTGCAGTCATTACCCTGAGTAACTCGATGTACTAACTAATTTTCAGAAATATTAAGCGATGGCCCTCATACACAAACACTCTTAAGTATTTAAAGCAATGACTAACTCAGATGCTTTGTAGGGATCCAGCGCCACGTAAGCACTGGGAATGCAAAGCCAATTTGTTTGCAACTGATACAGAAAAGTAAGGATGGCGGTAAGGAGGTGCAAAAGTAGTTAGAGAAGCTGCTGCGTCAAGGGATGATTTACCCCCCACAGCTTATGAGCTATCATTTCTCATAGTCGTGAAAAAGATGGCTCTAATAAAGTCTTCATTGAATACTGACGTCTAATAACATGAAAAAAGGATTCTTATTCTTTACCTCGAAGAGATGATGCTTTGAATTAGTTAGAGGGAGCTAAATAATTAACTTTTGGATCTCATCAGTGAATAATGTAAAATTGAACTGCCTCCAAAAGACTAAAAAATGTGAAATTATACCTCTCAAGGGTTGTTCCAAGCAACTCAGATGCCCCATGGATTGTGCAATGCGCCGGCCAGTTTTCAGCAGGTGATGGACACTATTATGAAAAATTTAAAGATGAGCTGCGTTTTTATCTATCTTGATGATATAAATGTGTTCTCAAAAACATACCCAAAAATTAGCGCTTTAGGAAGAAGTCTTTTGGAGTTTATCCTGAGCTCAATTAAAGACTAATATATTAAGTGCCCTGTTTTTTATAAGCAAGTCGAATATCTAGGACACATTGATGACACTCAAGGAATATGGCCACATCCTGGAATCTTGAGGCCATCAATTGCATGAAAGATCATGAAAAAGCGAGATACCTAAGTATTTCACAAAATGGTTGGATATTATGTCGAAAACACCAGTATCACACAACTCACCAAGCCCTTAAAACATTTTTCTCCAAGGAGGACTTACTTTTTGGCTATAAGAAAGCAAAGTCTCTTTCAACTGGATGCGGAAAGCTTTTGACTGAAACTATGTACTGAGATACCCTAAATGTGACAGCCTCTTAAAGTGAAATCTGATGCATCTCTCATGGCTAGAGAGCGGTATTTTCCCAGGTAGGGGACGAAGGGGAGGAGCACCCAAAAGCTATTTGCAACCATACCCTAGATAGCATGAGTATAATTACACTGTAACCAAGTAAGGATGCTTAGCTGTCATATAAGCTTGTAAACAGTTTTGAGTCTACATACACAGAATGCTGTTAAAGTTGTCACCGGCTATACTTCCTTACAATGGTTATGTAATCTCAAAGAATCTAAGGGTTGTTTAACACAATGAGTCAAAAATTTACAGACCTATGATTATGAGATATTTTATCACTATAGGTATTTCCATCAGAATGCCAATGGGTTTTTGAGACCGCCTGTTATAGCTCCCTCACTCGTTTTGCAGATCAACTATTTGAAAAGAAGAAAGAAAAAAATTACGCCGATGAGAAACCAGTGTTTCATCACACCTTAAACTGGCATAAAGACACTGAGATTTGGTATGGACAAGTATATAAATTTGTGGGTTTGACCAGAGACTCTACCCTCCACTTCTTCCCGTCTGTAGAGAATCATTCAAGCTCATTGCACCATAGGGCATGGGGCTTGTTGTAGACCTCAAAACTAACAACTAGGGTATTATTGAAATTTTTCAAAATTTGACCTTTAAGATGTTTTAATGAGATGCAAAAATGTCAAGCACAACAGTCCTATAAGCCCAAGACTACTTGCCAGCTTTTTTTTTCTATTTGGGCTGGCATAAAGTGTCTATTGATGTACTAAACCCTTTCCTAAATAGTGTCTTAAATTCAAGTACATAATAATAGCCATCATTAATCTTAAAAAGTGGGTCACGGCTCAGCCCATGTGTGATCTTGAAGCAATATCCACTGTAAAATTTATAATTGAGCAAAATTTCCCTTTGCATGGTTGTACTTAAGTTATCCTCATGGACTATGCCAAGAATAGTACCTCAGGAGTCATTCCCAAGTTTATAAGCCAATGGGAATCAAAGTAGTTCTTACTGCCCCATACCATCCCAAGACCAACTAAATGGTGGAACGCGCCAATTGTACATTAGTAAAAGCTTGTCAAAAGTTTTTCAGAAATATCCTTTGCAATGGGCCATATATGTGGATAAAACTATTTTCACATATGATATCAGGTAACACAGCATTACAAGTTAAAAACCCTCCCAACTCTTTTACAGTTGACAGCATGCATTACTGTGTTTAATACATTCCATTGTTACTGATGAGGAAGAAATTTTGTCATATAAATATCTTGACCAACAGGCAGATCCTCATTAAGATTCAGATTAAGGCCTATGGGGCATCCCTAATCTGAAGAATCAATTAGAAGGAGAAGGATGACTTACATAGTTATAATGTGGCATGTTACCAGTTGGCAATTTTTGGGATTTTTCCCCACAATTCATGCTTCCTAGGTTATCTGCTGGTTCGTTAAAGGATAAATATTGCTAGAGAATTGAATATTGGTTACTCAATTTCAGGTTAATAATGCTCAGGGATTTATTGGGTAATTTGTTGGTTTGGATCCGTCAGGGATCAATCCAGGTGAATGCTTAAGATATTGTCAGGCAGAGTTGTTGATGAAAATGGGGCATCTGATAGTTGATTGTTGATTAACTATCAGGTGTACCAATTGGAGCTGATCAGGTTTATCAACAGCTGATTTAGAATTTAATTGGCAATTGTTAGGCGAGTGATGACGCATGCAACTAGCAAAACTATTAAATTGGTTCGTGACCTGCCATAATGGGTAAAGATTCCCATCACCTAAGCAGGTCACTAATCATATGTGGTTGGTTTGCTTAATTGAGAGGAAAACGTTAGACACATGTTTTCCAACCCTTTACATCTTAGGTCTCAAGGATGTCCAATGATGGAATCTTAGCCAGGATAGGGAGGACCATCTCTACTGGGTCAAGGATAGTTAATCTAACAGCAACGGCTTCTGTTTCATCTCTGTGCGACAATCAAGGAGTTGAGTGCCAAATTTCTTTATAAATTTCCTAACATTAATAATAATAAAGCAAATCTCAAATTAGGAAATAAGTTCTTTTCATTTTAAGTTTATTATTGTTGTAGTAAAGTAATTGCGGTCTTATTTGTGTGTATAAAAAGTAAGGATCGGATATCCTTAGAAGAGAAGCAGACCTTTAATGTGAATTTTCACAGGCTCAGCGTGACAAGAAGGAAGGTTAGAAACCTCTGAATTTGAGAGTGAATCAAGTTCAGATTGGATTTGGAAGAAGTCCCTTTTTTAGCATAATCAGTATTTCATGGATTATTACAGGTCTAACGTTGGACCAAATCAGATTTAATAATTCAACTACAACTAATAGTCATTATACCATTATTTCTCCCATATCAATTACTATCAAGAAACGCGAATAATGCACATACTGAACCTGTGCAGTTAACTGCTGGGAACTATCAGTAGAGCCAATTCTTGATAATTGATCCAACAGTCCCAGATTTTTAGTATTTGGGGCTCACTACAGGTGTATTAGAGTAGCACCTAGTTCCCAGATTATAACATTTGGTACTAACTACAGGGGTAGTTGAGTAAGATACACAAATCCAAGATGTCATATAAGGAAGAATTAAAATTTTTTGGACAAATTTGGTAACCTTCAACAAAAATGCATTAAGTCAGCCACTCATATAGAATTCGCTGCCTTGGAGGAGAGAGTTACTAAGATTAAGGAAGGTTAGAAGAAGTTTCCAATTTTAGTAATGCTACTCATAAAAGTAACGACATTGAAATAGAAAGATGGATAATTGGTTTAAGAAGATTTATTATTGAAGATGGAAAGCAAAGCAGATGCGTTCAATTGCATTCACACAGCTCAGACATGGAACATCTAGTGAAGCAAGTTTAAGAACTAAAGAATCAAAGATGTTAATTCAAATAGGTCTCTTTCTGCTAAGCATCACTTTTCGAAAATCAATTCAGCCTGAAATTTAGCTCCACTAAAGAGATTTACGAAAACTACTAGCAATAATGGCGGGAAACCCCGCAAAAGAACCCGCAGGCTATGCCAAACGAGCCAGCACCACCCCTCAAACGAAGCAACCCTCGGTTACCCACCTCAGGGTCAACCAGAATCACCCGCTCTCAAGCAGCAGCCATGAAAGCAGGCACCACCCCCCAACCTGGAGTTACTCCAACTAGCGCCAGTTCACCTGATCGCACTTCTGCAACCTGCACGCCTAACAGCTCTGTGTGTGCTGCCTCCCACCAACCCGCTGGGCCCCCTCCAACCAGGGAGGCCATCACCCACGCTGTTTTAATGGCGTCTGCTCAGTTGAATGCAACTCAGCCCATCCAGATATTCACCTCCCCCATTGTGTCAGCTAATTCAGCCCCATCTATTATTGCTGACACCGTGTTTCTGGCTCCCTCCATGAGGGGCGATACCCAGCTACCTGGCCCCCAAATCCTCAGATGTAAGGTTGGATTAGCCGCACATTCTGGTTCACTAAGCACCAAATTGGGACAATCTACTCTTCCCAATGAGGATTCAAATGGTTCGGATTTTGGAACTTCACACCAGTTCCAATCTCACCCGTCCCATTTAAACCCCGTAATTGGCACTTCTCAAGTCGGCACTTTATCACAATATGCTGAAAATGACCAATTCACTAATCAGCCAATGAGTTTTGCCCATGAAATCACAGCAAAAACTCGGGCTGAATTTACCCAAATAGATTGGGATGGTGATGAAACATCTCCCTCCTCCCAATTGGCCGGAGTTAATTTCAATCTGGATGGGACTCCCCAATTTAGCGAGGCCCAACAATCACCTGGCCCCCAAACCCTCGGATGTAAGGTTGGATTAGCCGCACATTCTGGTTCACTAAGCACCAAATTGGGACAATCTACTCTTCCCAATGGGGATTTAAATGGTTCAGATTTTGGAACTTCACACCAGTTCCAATCTCACCCGTCCCATTTAAACCCCATAATCGGCACTTCTCAAGTCGGCACTTTATCTCAATATGCTGAAAACGACCAATTCACCAATCAGCCAGTGAGTTTTGCCCACGAAATCACAGCAAATACTCGGGCTGAATTTACCCAAATAGATTGGGATGGTGATGAAACATCTCCCTCCTCCCAACTGGCTGGAGTTAATTCCAATCTGGATGGGCCTCCCCAATTTAGCGAGGCCCAACAAACCGCCCCTCAATTTAATATGACGCCAGCAACTGCTGTAACATTCCAGAAACAAGGGAACTCCGCAAACTTGTCCAAACCAACAGCTCACACTCAACCTGCAATTGCAGCCCAAAGCAAACACAAACGTACCAAAGGAGCCACTGGGGCGTGGCAAAAACCTCTGGCACCAACGCTACCCAAAGCTGATCCCCGTGAAGTGGCGTTTATTTCTGATGTTAAGAAGAAATGGGCCGAAACTAGAGCGCAAAAAGCTCTACCTCGCTCAACCCTCTCCCACGCAATTCGCCTTTATTATGGGCATAACCCTGTTGAATTCTATACAGAGGATTACTTCTCATACTTTGCAGCGATTGCGGAGACATTACCTATTAACACCACCATTCATGAATCAGTGGAGGGCCACTACATCGATGTGGGCTTCACTGAAGCTGCCCTTGCTGACCATGCTGCCACCCTCCAGGTCATTATTCCACGCGGATCTCTTCGCATCTCCCGCACACGCTCTCACCTGGAGAAAATTTCATGGGTTACTTTTTCCAAACTACCAACGACTGTTGATCCTGAGTCTCTTAAACTGGCACTCCATCGTGGTTTAATGGAGTTTGGGTCTGTTCTTTCAGTGGACTTTAGCGTCCCCTCTTACTATGCTCCCACTCAAAGAGCTCGCACTGCTAGGGCGTCGTTCATCCCCTCCCCCACTGTATCCTGTAACATTGAGGTTATTCCTCGTGTGGCGGTAGTTGGGGCATGCCCTGAGATCCTTTTTGTCGACCCTGATCAGGTGCGCCCCCGGTGTTCATGGTGTAACGCCCTTAGACACTTGTATAGTGGCTGCACAGCTCGAAAACAAGCCCTCTTAGCCACCACCCAGGGGCCTAAACCATGCCAAAAACGATCCCACATGGCTGCAGCAGCAAAACCTCAACCCACACAATGGGTTCCCGTTCAAGACCTGTCCCCTGAGGCCTTACGCCTAGCAGTTGAAACAGCTAACCCCACTATTGGTGTGGGATACCTTCGCGCTCATGCCCCCCTTCCAATGGGCACCCCCTCCAATCTCCCAGAGTCAACTCCCTCTCTCACCAAGAGCAAGGCATCTCCCACAGGGTGCCCCTCGTCAGCCACCCCCACTCAGGGCTCCGCGGCACCCCCACCAACCTCCACCAGTGATTTATCGCATCAGCCCTCAGCTCCCAATGGAGCTATGCCCACCAGCATGGACTGGCAACTCGCGGCCTGCGGTAGAAGTGCCACCTCAAAGAGTCCTACCCCAACCCCACAGTCCATTTCGCGCGGATCCTTTGAAGTGTTGGAGGAAGTGAATATGGACTCAGACTCATCAAATGGGGACACCGCGGAGGTCACCATTGAGCACCCTCAGGTCCTTCCCCTGCAACGGAGCGGGGGCAGCATCCTAGGCTGGCTTACTGGGTCCTCCGCCCCCCACCCTCTCCTTCCCCTCAGAACCCTCGACGCTCCTCACGGATTGCAGCTAATAGTCAAGCTAAAGGACTCAAAACTAGCCGCCTCACAGCAGCAGGTTTAAGCGCTGGCAACCCCCCAGGACATGGAGGGGAACAGCTATGAGTCCTCATGGCAGCACCCTGGCCCTGCAATCCATCAACGCAAATGGGTTGCGGGACTTTAAGCGGAGAGCCCGCCTCCTCCGAAACTTCAGGTCAGCACAAATTGACATCGCTGCTGTCCAGGAGCCCCATATCCTCCCCCACGAACAATCTGCATGGAATGAACAGTTTGGAGGCAACTCCTTCTGGACAAACCATGCCGCCCTTATTGTTTTAAATCCCCAGGTTAAAACCCATTCTTTTTCACAATATCTAGGTGGCCGCCTCATACTGGCCAAACTCACCACTCCTGACTTCTCCTTCTTCGCTGCAAGCATCTACCTGCCTAATGCAGGTCAGGAGCAAAATCGGCTCTTGGAAGAGCTCCTCCAACTCAATCTCCCACGGAATACAGTCCTCTTAGGAGATTTCAACACAACCATAAGTCGCGTCCGTGACTCTTACCCCCTGCAGCAAAGGAACGCCCTGGATCAAGTCGCCTCCAGGATTTCCTTCGCCTGAGTGGCTTTATAGATGCGCTTCCACCCTCCGCGTCTGGCCTAGGTTGCATGACTAGGATCCAGTATGATGGAGGAGCTTTCCAGTCAGCGTCACGCATAGATATGGCACTGATTGGCCCCTGCTAATTGGCCGCGTCTCCTCTCCCATCTCTCGTGACAACCATCTGAGTGAACACAGGTCACTCACCGTTGTCCTCACCACCACACTTAGACCGTCGCGTAGGTTCTGGCCTAGGGTTGCCCCAGCTCTTCTCAACAACCCCTTCACTAAGGAGAAGCTGTCTATGACCATCTGGGAGACTCTCACACCTCCCCCACCCCACCTGCTTGACCACAAGGCTAGATGGGCGGTGACCAAGGAGGGCATCACCCGCGTTGCTTACAACTGTGCCAAAGCCCAGATGACTGCAGCTCGCGCCAGAGTCAAAAGGGCGGAAGCCAGAATCAGACATCTAGAGCGAAACTGCCAGCCTTCGCCCTCTCCCAGATGGTTGGAAGACTGGAAGCGGCGCAGGAAGCACTCCGCTTGGAGCTCACACTTCAGGAAGAACGGGCAGCAAACTTTACAACATCTCGTTACTATGCTCAATGGGAACGCCCCACCCGCTTCTTCTTTCAGAAACAGAAAGCCCAGTCAACAGCGCAGGATATTACTGCACTGAAGATTGGCACTACAACCACTTCAGATAAGGAGGAAATCACGCAGGAACTACACCGCTTCTACTCCAGCCTCTTCCATGCCACCCAGGTGGACCCATCGGACATCCAAGACTTCCTGTGGCGGGCTCCAGAGCCGCCCATTGACCCACGGGCTGATGAGGCTCTACTGGCGCCTATTTCCATCCAGGAGGTGATGGAAACCCTTCTGAAATCCCCACGGCTTAAAGCCCCAGGTCCAGACGGAATACCCTTTGAGGTGTACCTTCTGGAACCTGCAGTGATAGCCAAAACCCTCCGCGACCTCTTCTCTGCACTCTTGGTGAATGGCGAGGTCCTCCCCGACTCCAGAGGCTCAATCATGACCCTCATTCACAAGAAGTCAGACCGTGAGAACCTGGCGAACTGGCGCCCATAGCGTTGATCAACACAGACCACAAGCTCTTCACGAAGCTTCTGGCCAACCGCATCACCAAATGGGTGTCACCTCGCCTCTCCCCATCCCAGTACGGTTTTATTCCGGGGAGGTCGTTATGGGAAAACTATAATGACCTTCACGTGACTTTGACTGCTAACTCTCGTAAGGTGAATGGCTTTGTGGCTCTTCTGGATATGGAGAAAGCATATGATCGGGTAGCCTGGAAGTATATTGATGCTTCCCTGGCCCGCTTCCATCTCCCACCCGCAGCTAGGCGCTGGATATCAGCGCTCTATGACCAGCTCCACACCAGAGTCCTGGCGCCAATGGGCTTTACAATGGCAGTACCAGTTGGACAAGGTCTCCGGCAAGGGGACCCCCTGAGCCCTATCCTTTTTAACATCACCCTTGACCCCCTCTTGGCCTCCTTACAGGACAAGCTAACAGGGATTCTGGTCCCAGGTAAAGCCCCCACACGCACCATGGCATTTGCAGATGACACTGCCATTGCATTTGGCTGCCCTGGGGATGTTGCCCTCGCTGCTGTGACCATTGAGAGGTACACCAAGGCGTCCAACGCCATGGTCAACACCTCCAAGACAACAGTTGTACAGGTCGGCTCCCCCACCTTCCCCCCACCATTTGGTATTGAACCTGAGCGCGGTACCTTCCGTCACCTGGGCGTTCTCACCAACCAACAAGGAGTTGCGCTAAAAGACAATGAGGACTTGCTCCTTGCAGCAGTTAACTCCAGGATTTCCAGCTGGAACCAGTGGCACATCACCCCCCAGGGTCGAGCTCTGATGGCCAATGTGTTCCTCCTCTCCAAAGTCTGGTTCCTAGCGCACGTCTGCCCATTCACAGATGCCTTTTATACGCGGCTCAATGTACTCCTCCGCTGTTGGATCTGGGGCTCAAACCATCCACCAATAGCCCTCTCAACCATTGCCCGACCCTGCAATGAAGGGGGCCTAGGGCTTCTGGACACGCGATCCCACGCCACCACAATCTTCCTGAAGTTCCTATGGCCAATTGTCTGCTGGGACGCGACCCCCATGCCCCAATGGGCGCCCGCCCTCCGCCAGTCAGTGTCAGCAGCTCTGGGTCTTCCTAGAGCATCTATGACCTCACTAGGGGAGTGGCTCACAAACCACCCAGGCCATCGCCTAAAACCATCCTCATCCCCCTACTGGAACCAGGCTCTCCTTGCCCTGAAACGAGTAGGCGCGCGGATCCACCATGCCTTCCCATACAGAAGGGAAGGCCCTGGCCTCAGCCCACGTCGCCATGCAATTGTGCACAATGGACAAGTTGTCACAACTCGCCTCAACCCCCAAGATCGTCCTCCCATCCGCCCAAGACTCCTTGAGCTCCTCCCTCCCTCCGTGAGATTTGACCTTAAGGAATTGTGGAAGGACGTCTATCACCCCATCCTGTCAGCAAAGGTGTCCAACACCTTATGGAGAGTGCTCCACTGTTCATACAGGACAGGGGACCGGACTGGCCCTACCTTCCAGCACCGAAGCTGCCCCCGCTGTGTGGAGCCTATTGACTCCCACCTCCATCATTTTTTCACCTGTCCAGGTGTCGCCGCATTTTGGCCAAAGGCCCGCGCGCTCCTCCATGCTCAGTCCTGGTCTGGACACCCTGTGCAAGACCTCATGTTTGAGCAGACATTGCCTGGTTGCCACCGACCCCTCCGTGTCCTCGTCTATGCCACAGCCATCTGGACCATCCATAACTCCTTCCTTCGTGCTGCCTTTGACCAGCAGGTGTGGACCCTTCCACACATGATCACCCACTTTTAGGTACACTTTGAGATGGCCCTGAAGGTCTGCACTATGTCGCCAACCCTCCCCCGCTCAGTTGTCACTGCAGCACGGCTCTGGCGCGCAAACCCCCTCCCTTTCTCGATGCCTCCTCCCTCCCCTTCCCTCGCCTCAGGCTCTTAGGAGCCCAGGCGTAATTCAATAAACATCGATGAATCCCCCCTTGGGTTGGGACCATCTAGTACTAAAAAAAAGATGTTAATTCAAACCCTATGCGGTGACCAACGCCAAAGAAAGGATCCCAAAGACTTCAGTTGGGAAGTTGACAATTCCTAGAAATATGCTGACTGCATTTTCTGCCATTTCAGAGATGACCCCCAAGATTGCTCCTCAAGTCAGTTAGTTAGCCGTTCTGAGAGAGGTAGCTTGAGAAACTTCAGAGTTTTTCAAAGCCATGCCAAAATTACCAACTTTTCATTGGGTTAATGCTCCTTCATTCTTTGACTGTTCAACATGACTATGCTTGGGTATGGTGATAGACAAAAGCTTTGCTAATTATGATCTGTTGGGATATAGACTGTCAAAGCTTTTGTTACCTCATCTAGAGGGAGACAGCTTTTCCTTTTTGGAGGCCAAGGCTTCAATAATGAAGGATTGGAAGCCCATTTGCATGTCAAAATGCAAGAAAGAATTTATTAGAATCTAATTCCAGAAAGACAAGACCTTAGCTAATTTCGCCAGCCAATTTTACCAAGAATTACAGATTTTGGTTAAGCGAAATTATTGGATTTCTTTGACATGTGGATTGCACTACAAGAGGTCCTTCAGCCTTATTGCAATTTACATTGAATGATGTCTTCTGCGTTAGCAACCAAAAAAACCATTTTGCAAATGGTGGATCACTTGAAGATGCTAGAGTCATGTTTGAGACCCCTAATCAAAGCTTCAAGCCAAGTTCAGTCAAAAATCTGAATCTTAGCAAACTGACTGAAACCACTAAGGAATCAAAATTCAAACAGTGCTGGGAAACAACCCAGAGTTCAAACAGACAGACAAGATTGACAAAAACTGTCACCAGTGTGGAGGGAAGGGTCATATCGCTGCCCAGTGCTTTAGCAAGGCGCCTAAGGAGCAAATCAACGTGGTCCAGGCAAAGGAGGCCAAAACTGCACAGGAGTCTGAAAAAGGGCCTACAGCCTATATGGGGAACAGTCTAGAGCTGCGGTTAAAACTGTTCCTCACAATATTCTAAATGAGGACATTGACATTAATGATATTTCATCTATGACGATGCACAGGATCATATTTACCTAGTGGTCAACTTAGACGTCAAAGAGCTAACCAGAGCCAGAAAGAAGGGGATCAACCCCAAAATAACCAAAGAGGTCACTCACTAAGATGTGCGCCAACTAGCGGACAAGATTCATTCTGCTGAGAATACAGATGAGATGGCTAAAGTCAAATTAGATGAGGCGAATCTATTAATCCCCCTAAGAGCGATTAAAGAATCATTTCCTGATCAGTGAGTGCAAGTAATTTGCAACCTTAATTCAGTGAATAATGCTGCCAGAACTCATTAAATACCATTTTGCAATACCCTGAGTGTACATATATATTGATATACTGGTCAAACAAGTACGTGTTCAGGCAATACTTGTCAGCGGAGCACTGTTTAATATTGTCTCAATCAAGTGGGTGAAGAAAATGATAGTCCCACCTGATTTAGAACATGAGAAGGTATTTGGAATCGCTGGGCTGAATACAACCATCTCCTCTGGAGTATATAACGTTTTGCCACGCAGATTTGGATCCCTGGTGGTATCCTCCCCATCTATAGTTTTGGCCAACCAAAACTACAATATTATAATCGAGACTGAATTTCTATGTAAATACAGAGTTAAATGTAACTTCAAAGATAATATGTTGACCATATTGGGTAAAAGCTGCCTCTAGTTTATCAGAGAGATGGGGAAACTCCACTTACCAGGAGGAACAACTTCATCAATCTGATTTACAACGATGGCATTATTCCAATTTGCTACCAATTGGTTAGATGAAAGTAAAGGGAAATGCTGACAGAAATCCTGGAAAATTGGGTAATTACGTTTTGAAGAAAGACGTTGAACACCATACCGCTGGGATTTCAGATAACAATCAATACAGGATTGACATTTGGATACCTAAGCTTTTGTATGGAAAGATCAGCAGCCTATGGAAGAAGTCTAGATTAGAGCCATGGTTGGCGCCTGGGATAGTGATGCTGGCCATGGGGAAATATGAGTTCTCATGGCGAATTTGAGTGGAAAACCGATGAAGATTAAAAACAATCAGATCATAACGTTTGTCCATCTGATCCTGACTGTGGAATTGAAAAAATCCATGATTTTTGTACCTTCGCCAAGATGGGTTTGCCAGCAGGGTTGACCAATAGTATCAATCCAATGATTAACCGAGATCAACTTGATGATCTAACAAAAAGACAGCAGGAGGAGGTGCTCAAACTATTTGAAAAGTATCTGTAAATCTTCACCCAGGATGATCACGCTTTGGGTTGTAAAAAGAAAGTCCTCTTTAAAGTTGACACCAGGAAAGATTTACCAATAAGTATGAGACCTATATGCCAGTCAAAGGCCACTGCAGCGGTAGTGGAAGAGAAAAACATCAAACTAGTAAAGCACAGGCTTCTAGTTCCATCATCAAGTCCATGGGAAAGCCCTATCATGATTGTGAAGAAGGACAGCTCTAATTGGGTAGTGATCGACTATCAGAGGCTGAACAAAATAACAAAGAATGATTCAGATCCAATACCGCAAATCAATGATGCATCAGATCAATTGAGAGAAGTAAAATATTTCTCTAAAATGGATCTAATATCAGGATAATGGCAAATTTATTTGCCAATGGAATCCCAGGAGAAATGTGCGATCATCACCAATAAGGGGCTATACAAAGCAACTTGGATGCCCCAAGGTCTTTGCAATGCGCCTGCAACGTTCCAGATGGCCATGGACGCCATATTGAATGAATTGAAGTTGTCAGCGTCTTGGTATACTTGGACAACATAAATGTGTTCAGTAGGACCTTTACTGACCATTTTCACCACTTGGAAGAAGTCTTTTGGAGTCTGTCTACAGCTAACCTGAAGATTAAGCTAAGGAAATGCCACTTCATAAAAGAGTTGGAATATCTGGGGTTTGTCATCAACTACAGTGGACTGCAGCTGCAAACAAAGAAGATTGAGGCAATAGATCGAATGGCCACCCCAAGAAATGTCCAAGATATCCAAGTGTCCTTGGAATCATTGGATATTACCCAAAATTTATAAGGGATTTTGTGAGAATCGCTAAGCCCCTGGTTCATTTATGAAGAATCCAAAGAAAGGATTTGTTTGGAACAAAGAGTCCCAGAGCTCTTTTGATAGATTATACATTATTATCTCATAGATTCTCTGATATTAAAATATGAGAAATTTCAATTGAGAGTTTATAGTACAGAATGATGCTTCATTATCAGCGATTTGGCATCCATAGTCAAGTAGGTGAGCTCAGGGATGAGAATCCGGTAGCTTATGTGAGCCAGACGTTATCAGCAGCAGAACGTAATTACACCATTACTGAGCATATTACTGAGCTATGATTTATGCCTGCAAGAAGCTTCAGGTGTTTACTCACAGTACGAAATTTAAAGTGGTGACAGACCACTCCTCCCTGCGTTGGCTGCATAACCTAAGAGAACTAGAAGGACGTCTGGCCCAATGGGCATTAAAGCTCTAAGCTTATGACTTTAAGATAATTCACCAAGCGGGAGCTTCTCTTCAAAATGCAAATGGCTTATCATGGCTATCAATGATCCAAGTGGTATACCAACAGGCTGATGAGCTGTTTCAGAGAATGGTCGATGGAGAAATTAGAAAACAAGCCCCAATAGATCCAAGGTGCACTTTGGAAAGTGATGGAAAACACTGAGACCAAGTATGAACAAGTATTTAAGATGATCAACGGAAAACAACTATTTTCCCAAGACCATCAGATTAAGCGGAAATTATTCAAGATGTGCATAAGGTTGTCAGACATGTAGGCCTGAGGAAGATGAACAACCACGTTTGACAGTATTAGTACTGGTACTCTAATAATATTATGTGGCTGATTATCTAGCTTGCTGCGTGGAGTGCCAGTTGCACAAACCACACAAGAACACATCCTGATATCAACTGGTCTGCCCTGGATTTGCCTGGCATACAGTGTCCATCAATGGATATGACCACTGACTATAAGCACAGGGGGAGTCAAATTTATAATAATTGTGATTAACCATCCGACCAGATGGGTCAAGACGAAGGCCCTGATGAAAGTGGATGTTACAAGTACCGCACAGTTTATCTTGGATCAAGTTTTATACCGCCATGGATGGCTGCAATTCTTGTTAAGTGACAATGGAACGAATTTCACATCCCACATGATCCTGAGGTTGAGCAAAATAATGGGAATCTGAGGAGTCACGTCAGTACCCTACCATCTGGAGACAAACAGATTGGGTAGGATTAGTAAATAAAAACGCTGGCTTTGACTCTTAGGAAGCTAGTCACTAGAAGAACTTCCGAATGTGGAACATACCTCAGTTCAATGAAATTCCCATATAGCGTCAGTCACCATAAAACAATGGGAAAAATGGCGTTCAAGTTGTTGTATGGAAGAAAGGCCATGTTACCACTAATTCTATATTGGGTGGTTTAACCAACATTGGGATGAGTTTTGAGCAGTACTTTCTCCAACTTCGAATATTCTGATTGAGATGCAGTCACAAGCATTTGATATGACCTTAAAGAAGAAGATTAAGGCCAAAACAATGGACACTAAGAACCAATTGGAATTAATTAAAAGCCATATAGGCGATAAAGTAGCTTATTGTGACATGCATGGCTTCAGAAAAAGAAACATATTAGATGTTCTATGATCTGATCCATTTGAGATTATCGCCAAGATGGCAATGGATGCCTATTCCATCAAGGTCCTAGTGGATGGAAGGATTGTATAATGGGTCCATGCTAAGTATCTGAATCAGTGGATCCAAGAAGAGTTAAAGAAAGTGTTCTCAAAGGAATGCTTAACCATTGATATGGCTATGTCCTGACTTTTTTGGTTAAGTTATAAAAAACACCGCTTAACCAAATTAAGTGGTTAAGTTTTAGAACAATAAGATCTCCGAATCATGAAAACTGGTAGGTCAGATATACCTAGGAACCAGTTTGGAGAATAATAAATAAAAAGGATGGACCGCAGAACCTATTATAGGTCATGTCCCATACAAAAATAAACTAACCAATAAAAAACTGATAAATTATGGAAAAGAGAAAAACCCCTTAAAAATTTCATTTATTCTTTTTTTAATTGGTTATCCTTGACTCAGGGATGATTCTTCCTATGTTGCCACTTGGGGGAGTGAGGATGTATAACAATAGAAGTAAATAAACTGTCAAAATATATTTGAGATCAAACACTAGCTAGTACTAAACCTACTCAAAGCCAAGTTCGTTGAGCAGATGCTGAACCCTGAGAGAACGTGATGAGGGGAAGAGGAGTTAAGATTTTGGTACTTTCCAATTGTGATACCCATAGATTGGGGAGGGAAGAAACAGAACAAGAAGAAGCAGTTGGCGAATAACTCCAAGTAATTCTGATATGGCACTTGAGCTAGAAGATTATTGAGCGCTTGCTGACGGGCTTTGTCAAGAACATTAAACATTTGAACTGGCATAAAGAAAGGGATACTGGATGGAGGTTGCCAAAACATGCCTTTAATCAGAACAAATGGAAGAGGGATAATCGGCCACAAGTTAGTTTGAGATGGTATCTACTCTGGATTCATTGGGGTCAGATACCATTTCCAGTAGTTCAGCAGTAGGACTACATACGTGTGCTCAACTGAGAGTATGGGTACTAGGGGGACCATAAAAGATATTTCTATGAGCAACATGACTCATCAGTTGGAAGAGCCGATCATCTTCAGCAGAAAGATTGTTAAGATACTGCTGGTACCACGAGTTAGAAGAATTTGACATATGAGCTGGATTAGCCGTGGGATGTCAGACTTTTTATAATTGTCAACTTTATTCACTTCAGTATTAATTAAACTTTGTTTTTGGAAAATTAATCTCGAATTTAATGAGATAAGCTCTTCAGAAAAAATGCAAGAATGATATGAGCCAAAAAATGTTATTAAGGGAAAATAACATTGTTGAATATAATTGATCATTCTTATTTATGCCGCAAGTTAGACATTGATGCTAATAACATCCTATTAAGGATGAGGAGGATCAGGGATTTAAGAACGACGAACTAAGCGCCTATATATGACTGAGGGTTATAAGCCCTGACTGGGGGAAAACCGGCTTTATGGGTCTAGCATCATCATGAGTAAATCGAATAGACTGGCATGGCAGTGGGTTGTGAGGACTGCGCTCTGAGGAGGCAGTAGCGAGGAAGTAAAGGAAGAGAACTGCATGCCATAGGTTGTCCTGAGAAGTGTTGAGTGTAGATTGGCTGTGCTCCGCTTTAAACTAAGAACTTTTTGATCTGGTCTGAGGTGGCATTCTCCTGTCTCAATCCTATTCTTTCTGGAAATCTAGACAAGAGGGAGGATGTGTTGGATTTTTGCCCACATCTCCAGCTTCCTAAGTTACTGCTGGTTTGTTAGGGGTTAATTCTTGCTAGAGAATTGGATATTGGTTGACCTCAATTTCAGGTTAATAATGTCTGGGGTTTTTTGGTTAATTCTCCAGGTTTGGATCCATTGGGGATTAATCTGGGTGAATGCTTAAGATCTTGTCGGGCATATTGCTGACAAAAATGTTGCATCTGATAGTTGATTGTTGATTAACTATCAAGCGTACTGATTGGGATCAGTCAGGTTTTATCACCAGCCAATTGAGAATTTAATTAGCAGTTGTTAAGCATGTGATGCCACCTGCAACTAGTGAATCAGTCAGTTGGTTAGCGACCTGCCTTAATGGGTAAAGTCCCATCACCTGAACAAGTCACTAACCAAATGTGGTTGGTTTGCTGTGATTGAGCGGGAAACATTAGGGACACGTTTTCTGGGTCATTCCGTTTTAGGTCTCAAAGATGTCTGATGAAATTTATCCCTAATCCAATGTCGAAGAGCATCACTAGTAGAGATGTTGTAGGGAAGTTTGTTGCAACAGATGCCATTTCATGGATGAGGCTCCAACTGAGGTGTTGGGCACCGAACTCCCTCTATAAATTCCCTAGCATTTCATAATAATAAAGCAGATTTTTCAAATTAGGAAGTAAGTTCTTTTCGTCTTTAGTTTATTATTGTTGTAGTACAATAATTGTGGACTCTTTTGTGTGTATAAAGAGTAAGGATAGGATATCCTTAGAAGAGAAGCAGACCTTTGACGTGGATCTCCCCAGACTCAGTATGACGAGAAGAAAGGCCCAGGAACCTCTGAATCTGAGAGTGGATTAAGTTCAGCCAGGATAAATAAGAAGTCCCTATAGTCAACATAAACAGTATTTTGTGGTTTATTACCAGCCTAGCATCGGACAATATCAGGTTTATCTATTCAACTATGGATAATAGTTTTTATACTTTATGGCTCACATATCAATTACTATCAAGCAACGCAAATAGTGCACATGTCAAACCTGTGCAGTTAACTTCTGTGAACTATCAGTAGAGCCAGTTCTTAACAATTGAGGCCACCAGCCTCAAAATTTTAACAGCAATTGTGTCCTTTACTATGATACTAACTGATCTGGCATGATGCATAAGTTAGCTACTCTAAGAAAGGGCCCTACTTTGTACTTGCCCAAGTCACTGGCAAACCATATATTATTCAGAGCCCAGCCAACATGAATATTTAATAACATTTATGCCAAAACACTTCAATATTATTACAAACCTGACAACCCTCCCATCAAATATTTAGTGGTAAATCAAGTTAAGTGGTGAAGTGTTGGATAATCAGTTGTCTAGATTCCTAGTTTCATACATAGGAATGCAACTCAATACTAATTCTATATTAATTTCCTAGTATTAATTGTATTATAGTTAATCCCATGACCTCCCTTCCAATTTTTCGGACCAATTAATTCCTTTTTCTATCTCATTTTACAATAGTCAATGATGCTCATTATGAGAGCACTACAGCATCTTAAATGAAGTGATTTGAATATAAATACTAACTTCTACTCTTAAATAAAGGATCGTCTTATCTATCTAATCTTTATCGTTTATTTGTGTAGATCTTTAGCGTAGACTTAGCTATACTAAAGTATTAAGATCTTTACAGAAAAGCTTTACTATATGGTAGAGATGTAGTTGGGCCAGCAAATCATAACCTGTGCAGTAGCGAGTAATGGGACCTCTTACTACAGGTGCCATGAAAATTTATTTAAAACGCTTGTAAGCATATATGACCACCAATTAATATCAATCCATGCCAAATAGCTTCTCTTAGAAAGCTAATGTCTAAACAGCTAGAATCTATAGAACAAAAGCTATCCTACTCACTCTGAGACAACACTGCTCAAACTGCTGTGAGTAAGCATTTTAATGGATAAAAAAATTATAATTAAAGTTTAGGTATTAGAGGAATCTCCTTTAGTGCCAAAAAAGCTGATCAAATGCTTATTGGAAAGCCAGATTCTAGCTAAATATAACAATATTATAAATTGTATAAAGAAGGAACTTTCTTTTACCGCTTGAAGTCTCTTTTGAGCGATTTTAAAATTTAAGTTTATTTATCCACAGCCGTCTGCACAAGCCTATTCTTTGATGTCCTCAGCTCCGCCGCCTGCCACCCCAGTTTGGGGCAGCGGTGCACCCCCACCTAGCGTTTTCCGCCTCATAGGCAAGCGCGTTTGGATGGGCTCAAACAGCCCGCCCACTGCTTCCAACCGTTTTGTCCCCCCACGGGTCTTAGCGCTCCACCTGGCGCGCGTCCACCCTTCTCGCCCCATCCTCACGCCCTCCCTCACTCCGCCATTCGCTATTACCTCAGAGTGGATTATGGGCGCTTGTTCCCATATGCTGATAAGGCAATTATTGACCTATCCACTGCGGCCTTTGCACCAGCTGTCTTTATAGAATTCCGCCCTTTTAAGGGCTACTTTGACGTTGGGTTCCAATCTGAGGAGGACGCTGAAGCGGCAGCACAAACTCCTCTAATTTATAAAATACCACCATTCCCACAACCTGTACTCGCCTCCCTTCAGACACCACCATGGTGGTATCCTTTACAAATCTCCCATCCCACCTTCCACCCCAAGTTTGGAATGACCAGTTAGTCACAGGGCTTATGGCTTATGGCACTCAGCCCAACCTCATCTTTGCCATTCCATCTAGTGCAGAGCGCCTTGCTGCTCCTCGTGCAACAGCCACCATCATCCCAGACCACCCTGCCATAGCCCAACAGATCCCACCCCGCGCTAATGTGGCTGCAGCACCTGATCATTTCTTTTGGGCTCAGGTCAATAATGGTAGGCAGATTTGTTCCCTCTGCTTTGGCCTCGACCATGCAAAAAAAGTGTGCCCTCAGGCCACTTCCGCTGCTGCAGCTTCTGAGCCCCCCTCTGGGGGTTCAGTATGGGGCGCTTTGCTGCCCCCTCCCACCCTCCAATCTCGTTCAGTGGGCCTGTGTGGAAAATCAGCCCCCCCAAAACCTCCAGCCTCACTCTCCCACCTAAGTCCACCCCAGCCAATCAGAGCAATGCTTGGACCACCATTGGAACCCAAGCAGCCGCCCATTCGCCCAATCCCACCCACCCAAATTTGAACGCACTATTCCTGTAAACCAAAATCCATGGGACCTATTAGCTGAGGTTGACGAATCAAGTAATGTCCTCATTAGTAAGCATACAGGTCAACCTCTCCGCCAATTCAATTATGGTCAGGAGGAATTTTTTCTTCCTGACTTTGATGAAACCCCTACCCCTCGCCATTTCGCTCCTCTGCCCAATACAGCCCCCTTCCAAAGTGACCACCAGCTCGCCTTAGCTGTGGTGGCCTCTCCTCAGTGCCCAAAACTATGCACAGCGGTGGCTATTCAGTGGCTTAGTTCCAGCATGGCCTGACCACCCTATTCTTCCCCCCAACTTCCCTGAATCCATCTGCAGTGACATCTTGAAACTATTTGATGATGCTGAAGTTGCTGTTATGAGTGTTGCAACGCTTGCTTCATTCAACCCTTCAGCCAAAATCACCTGCCACAGTGTATCCCTTTTTGCCCAACTTCCTGTAGCCCGCAAAGAAGCTGAAATTCTCCTCGCAGCTTTTGCTGAATACTTTTTCCATCATCATCTTGATGAGGAAGTGGAAAACTCTTACTTTGCAGACCTCCGCCCCCACTATGCGGATGCCTTAACGCCCTGGCTCTCTGCTCTGATCTGGTACTGTAACCAACATCCCATGATTGGGGAGGGTCTTTCTGAGGACCAACCCCCTGACCCCTCCTCACCCTCTGCCATGGTGGGTTAGCGGTTTCCTCTTCCCACTTGGTTGGTAGTTTTGTTTTATTTTTTTTCGTTTTTGGTGTTGTGATTTGGTACTGTCCATCCCCTGGTTGGCATACCTCAAATAAACGAGGCATTTGTTTGCCATCTATTATTTATATAAAAAAGGGTTTTTAAGTTGTAAAGAATTGGCAATAAATCCGTGATAATAACTATCACTTAAAGGAAATCTTGAATTTAAACTTTAACTTGAGCAATTTCATCCTGGATATGGCAACTAACTTTGATAATTTTGGCCATAGTCCATTTTTATCTATTGAAATCAAGATGTTCCAGTTGATCCTCAAAATCACTTTCTGGGCTTAATTTATAAAATTTTCAGTCACAAGAATTTTAATAACTTCAACTAAGTGCTCCATGTGGTCGTCAAAAGTGCAACTAAAAACTTAATGTCAATAAGGTAAACCACTATACATTTGACTTTAGACCCAACACAATTGTTTCCATGGCTATATGTAAAGTAGCTGGGGTATTGCATAGCACTTGCGGCATCCTTGTTGGCTGAAACAGGCCCTCTTGGCTTATTATTGCGTACTTTTTGTGCTCTTCTTTGGGCATGTTAATTTACCATAGCTTCTAATGAGGTCCATTGTTATAAATATTTTGCACCTCATAGCTTGTTAAAGGCATTGTCAATCTATGTCAGATGTACAAATCTCTTTGTGATGTTGTCAAGTTTCTGTTAATAAATTGGCCAAGTTCATCCCACCTTTTTTTAGTATTAAAATTGTCACAGCCAAAGGCTTTTTTATGGCACTAGCATTCTGCAATTAAAAAGCTCTTTAGTTCTTTTGAGACAACTTCTTTTTATGCTTTTTAAGAATTTGTTTGTGTCAAAACATATCTTTGTAATTTATGGTCTCTTTAGTATGGATGATACCCCAAGAACATCCTAGACCAAAATCATTTTTTACATTTATTTCCAAATATTTGAAAGCAACCTCTGAACTTGACTTTTCTCTGGTTCATCAGTTTGCCCAAATCGGCCAAGAGATAATATTATTAATGCCAACTATATATTATCAGGAAGACCTAATTTGTCAAAAGTTCAATAATGAAGAATTAATTTTTTGTGGTAGACAACAGATGTAAAAACAAGTATTTGATTTCTTAATTGTGATAGGCCAATCTTGTGGGTTTATACATAAAACATGATTTTGTTCATGGCTGGGATTAATAAAACCAGGTTCATTAATAAACCATAAATCATGATCTGAAATGGTGAAATTTTTTACAATATAGTATCTAATTAGACTTAATCTGTCAGTACAGTAGGGATGACCACATGTTTTCTTGATTGCAAAGAAAGTTTCTGGTTTAATTGAAGAAAAATGCCTTTTTAACTCAGTGAACTGTGTGGGTATGATTTAATTACTGATTGTGCTTTTTTGTAATCAATTGGGATAATTCCATCTTTAAAGGCCAGTTTTATTAAGAAAAGTGGATTCTTTTCTTCAACCTTCCCATCCTTGATTTATTTTAATGGGATAGTCTGGCTAAGGATGGTGAGAGTGTCACCTTACTAACTCATGACCACTCTGAACTTCTCATGAATCTGTCCAAATTTCTTATTATAATCCATGCCTGTCCACACTATTACCAGTTCTGTACTACAATAGGTTTGAAATGTAGAGGTAGGATACTGTACACACCAAGCGACTTAGTTGTATGTGTTGTAATTAGTTTGAATAACCATAAGCTTAGGTTTCTAAATAAATTAAATTTAGGAGGTACTTAGATAAATGTTTTTTTTAAAATTTTTTCACCCTCTGACACATGTATTATATGTAGTTGATGAAGTTGTTTTAAATTGTGCTTTCAATTCTGACAACTTTAGACTGATTATTGGTAAATATGGTGGAAGATTATATCTTCAATCATCAGCTGTGAAACTTAATCTCTTAATTTTAAATACCTTGGCCCGCGGCCCTGGTTTTAATATCACCCATCAGTTGTTATTCATCATTCATTATTTTTCCCTGCACTAGCGTAGAACTTGTCATAAAGTTGGCTTGCCATTAATCTCCTCAGACTTTCTGACAGAGTCTAAATTCTAATAGGCTTACACTATTATTAGAAATATCAACTTAAAGTAAACGCCTTAAGGACGTGTATTTTCTCATTATATTATAGCCCCAAATTTCTTAGTGATGTTCCCCTGTCAAATAATTAAAACCAATCATAATGATGGATGAGAGTAGCATGTCAGAAGGAAATCACCATTGTGAGGGGATCTGTTTTACATTAGCGGGTATTAAAGTCTATTACTGTAAGAGAGTTATCCTTTCAAAATATCCCAGCTACAGTTAGTTGTCAATACTACGGTGAGATTTTGAGCTAAAACTAAGGAGCTATTTTTGAACAAGTAAAGTTTTTATGTTCTTTTTTGGACGTTGTCTTCATACATAGCTTTGTAATTGTGTGTTTTTGGCCTTTGAACTTGAGATGCGACATCCTTGTACCAAAACTATCCTTTATTGCTCACTACAGGGGGTACACAACTGTTACCCTGTATTGTCTTTATTCTATAAGAAAACATAGTGTTGTTTCTCCTGCTTTTATAGTACAACATAAGGACACTGGAGCGGCCGCCTTAGGGCCAGTGTATGTTTTCTCCTTATTTTTTCTTATCGTGATTAAACAGTTAGTCTTGAGGGCTGAGGCTCAGATATTTTGTTAGCTCAAAATAATTGGTTTTTTCTCTAGATAATAACCCTAAAGATCCTCTCCAAAGACTTCTAGTCCTTGAGCAAAGAATTAGTAGGCTTCTTGCTCCCTCTCCGCTAATGACATGGAGATTAAATCTCTGCAGACTAAAATCCACTTCCAAGGACAAGGGATCAAAGTGGTTAATATTTACTTTTTAGCGGCCAACCAGAAACACAAACCTGTTGAAAAATCCTTTATAGAGGATAACCATCTTTTTTTGAGGCTGATAAATTACCTTTGTCATTTGTTCACATCTAGTTGTGTTTAACCATCAGTTAATTTAACTTAACTATTAATGCTGAGGGTGAGAGGCGCTGGTTGTTCCTTTAAATCTTACAAATTTAACCACGTTATCAATTTTGTGTATCTCTGGCCCTAAAAATATTTGGGTGGTTACCTCTAGCAATTTCTTTTGCCAGCATCTTCACATCAATAACGGCTCTCATGGAGGCCTCTGCTCACCCTATGAAGACTTCTAATCCGTCCATGCCATCAGATCAAAGTTGTTTTACTCTTGATTATCAGTCCTATAGCCCTGAGGTTCAATTGGAATCTTAGTGGCTTCAGTGCTCCTGTGCAACGGGTTAACTGGTTCCATTATATTAATTAATTTATACAAAAAACTACAAAAGCGCCAATGTACGCAGCTTTACTGTTTTTTTACTAAGATGGGAGTGCCTCCAAAGCCACTAAGTTGGCCACGTTAGTGAATTTTTGGACTCTGTAAGTCAGAAATTGGTAATGCCCTAATTACAAGAATTTGGTATGAGTTATTGCAAAGCCATAAAGCTCTTTTATGAAAGAGTTTGGCGGAGCAGAATGTATGGCAACATGAGAAACGTTGTTCCCATTTTTTTATAATAATGAGTCTGTTACAGCATTCTCTGAAAGGACATATTATGAAGCTCAATTCTTATATAAAATTAAGGTTTATAATAGCTTTCACGCTCAAAGAGCACTTTGTCAGCCTGCTGACATACAAAAATTATAGTGTTTTGATATATGCTTTAATAAAAATCAAGACATTATCCTATGGAGAATTCTATCTGATGATGTGCTACCACATTTGAAGTGCCTAACCTAAGTCTTCAGGAGCTTTGTAACCCTTTCTAATAAGGCCATCTCCTAAAGGTAGAATTTAAATGGCATTATGGCCTTGTCCAATAGGTTTTATATAATCAGATCACCTGTTATAAGTGTAAAACTTGGGGAATTAAGCCACTTGTTGCCCTAGTCTGGGTTCTAACTCAAGGCTTATTCAATGAACCCTGATCTAAGAAAGCGCTTGATAGGAAAGGCGGAGTGGAACCATGGCTTTCTACAATTGCCTCCTCAGAAAATTTCCCATGTCATAAGAATTCCCAAAACCATGTTCTGTCAAATCTATTGTGCAATAAAGAAAGACCTACCTTTGGACTTTCATCAAGAGATAATGTTCATATGGTAGTGGTTACCACCCTCTCACAAAAAAATGTGAGGCTAAGTTGACACCAGGAGTAGCAGTGAAACCATATGTCTAAAGACTGGAACAAAAAAGCTTCTTGTAATCTCAGGTGATATCCCTAAGTTATATGGGTCTAGTTAGTCATACCTTTTGGAACTTTAAAATATATGATCACACTATTATGTGCCAGACAAAAATCATATATAGGCATGCTAACACTCTAGATAAATCTAGTTAATGCAGCTGATGCTCAATTTTCTGAATGCACATAGAATAATATTACAGCTAATAAGCTCAAAAATAAGAGCTAAAGTGGATATTGAGACACCAACTAACATAGCGTCCACTAAATTAGTAAAGAAACTTGGCCTGGATCTGGATATCAATCTTCACAAAGTTAATGGTCCTGAGGGCCCACAGATAAAAACCTTTCTAGGAGCTTATGGTGCACTGCCACTGAGGTTTAGTTTAATAGTTTTTTCGACTCCAGCAATAGTGCTACCAAATCAAGGTTATAACTTTTCAATTTGAAACTCTTTTGTGTAACAATTTATAAAATTTAAGACTGATCAGAAGAAAAACTTTAAAAATACTTGGAAACAGCTTACACCTTACTGCAAATAAGAAAAAAGAGGGCTCTGCACCTTTAATACAGAGAATTGTTAACATTGCATATAAGGATGGCATAGTGCCAATTGGGGTTCAACATATATGTGGATTCACTTGAAAATTGTTTACTAAAATTGTGAAATGCAAGGGCAGTCTTCTAAAGGATAATTGTATTATAACCAAACTGGTGGGCTACCTACTTATACTGGGGACAGAAATTAACTTTTAATTTCCAAGAGTTATACAGCAAATTAAAATGCGCCAGTTTATCACCTAATATGAAATATTCACCACAACAGGTATTATCATTACTGACCATGGCAAAATTCAGTTATTAATGGATAAGTTATACGATACCCTCTACGGATATAGTAGTACAGATTGTTGCTTTGAGCTTTTTTACCACTTAAAGAAGTACAGAATATTTATTATCTCGGTAAATTTTTGGGAACTGAGCTTTTCGGGAATTAACACCAGTCTTTTTTTTACAGGTACCTCATAGAAGCCTTAATAAATTAATGGAGGAGAAAGACCAAAACTTGGGCATTTTTAATAAATATTAGTATTTTACATAAGGTAATTTTGATTTAGGTTGTGTACATGATGTAAAAATCCATATTCATATTTTAAATAATCTGACAATTCATCTCTATCCTATTAGGCGCTCAAAAGTGGCAGAAGGAGAGGTAAATAAAGACAATTTACTAACTTTTGCAGAAGGATATGATAGTATATGGAAGTTTCCTTGAACTGCATCAGCTCTGATTATATGAAAGATGGATTGATTTAATCATAATTCAATAGACTACTGAAAGATTAACTTATTCCTAGTAAGGATTCTTTTAACATGTATTGCTAATGCACAAGACCACTTTAGCGGCTCTCATTACTTCTCAGCTGTGAATTTGATTTCTGGCTATCATATCAAGCTGCCCAAAGAGAATTGAAGATGGGAACTATGATAACTTTTAGGGTCTGTATAAGCCCACTTGGGTGCTGAATTAGCTATTCAACGCCTCTGGGATCTTCTAGAAGGCTATGGGAAGCATTTGAGGTTATTTAAAGATCTCTGTGTTATAGTATATATAGATGATATAAACTTTTTCTCTAGAACATTCAATGAACACCTAAAACACCTGGAGAAGACTTCCATCACCTCGCCAGTTCTGACTTTATAAAGCCCTGAAGTGTAACTACTATAAAACAACTTGAATATCTGGGGTTCATAATTGACAAACATAGCCTACACCCCCAGCCAGCAAAGATTAAAGCTATCAAATAAATTATGCAACAAAGTAGCAAGCGTGATGTCCAAGTGTTCCTTAGAATAATAAGCTATCACCACCAGTTTGTCAAGAGGTAAAATAATTTAGGTGACCCTTGTTATAATTTTTCAAATGGAGTACAATGTGAGTGGTCTTCAAAATGCTAGCTGGACTTGACCTGTTAAAGTTTTTCCTCACCTAAGCGCCAATAAATTTGCACTCCAATTTAATGTATCATTCATTATCCAGATTGAGCATCCCTCACTGCCGTAGGAGCAGTGTTATCTCAACTAAATTCTGAGGGAGCTAAGATGCCGCGGCTTACTGCAGCCGGACGTTAATGTACAAAAAAGGAATGATAACATTAATGAGAAAAATGTCTAGCTGTCATCTATTCTTGAAAAAAATTACTGGGTTAAATCCATGGATTAGCTAATAAAGGAGGTAGCTGACCATGCTTCTATGTGCTGAATACATTATTTTAAAGAATCTGAAGGATAATGACCCACTGGGGCTTTAAAATTACAAGCCTATTACAAAGAAACGCTGCCCCAGTGTTCTCATCAAATGAAAATGGCCTCTTTAAGTTTCCTAACGTGGCCTAAGCGCCTGATCTAGCTGACATTCTTTTTGATAAAACGATAACTCAGAAATATGGTAATGAACCAGAGAAAGTTCAACGCAAGTTGGAAAATCTGTAGCATAAAGGTTTAAAAAAACTGTAAACACTACAAAGTCACTGATAAAATACATTTCTTGTTTTCACGGCTGGATGATTAAATGACTTAACTATCACGGCCTCTAAGGTGACGGGGCACAGGAAATATAAGATGACACTCAAACAGAAAAGATTGCATTAATAAATATCAATCGCTTTTGATATCTATGAGACTCTCAGATGCTTTAAAGAACGCCAAGCTGAAGCTAACTACTGGAAAGCCGCTTACTTTCAACTAGTCAAACCCAATAAGGCTTGGCACGCAATCTCTTATGATGTTGTGGCTCAACAACGGAGAGTTGTGGGAAATTAGAATATATAATCATGGCCATTTATCGCCTCACTAGGTGGGTGAAGGCCAAAGCAAGTGTTGGCCTGTGCTCAATGGTCACAGCTAAGTTTAATTTAGATACATAGTTTTTTGGCATATTTTTCCCCAGTTAATTTTAAATAATTATGGGAGTAACTTTACATCCCATTTTTAATACTAGTGGTGCCAGCCGAAGAAGAGGGTCTCTCATGCATCTTTGTCTGTATTATTCCTAACAAAGGGATTATTAGAAAAAATAGAAGAACTACAAAGTGCGCGGCATTGGGCCTAAATCCATATTAGAAAGTGAAGAAGCGTTGGGGTTTTTTTCATCTGGCGCCAGTTTTTTTAGAAGGTATGCAAAGTCATATAAAAAGGGGGTCAGAGCGTCAGTGGTGTGGGGCAGAAGGAGAATGAGATAAGGGTTCTACTCATTAATGAGGCAAGCAGTGTGCATCACCTTAACATATTGAGCGAATTGGTGTTCAGAAAAAATTATAAGTATGGCACACAAGTCATTTAAATGATAGGTTGGCAAGTTTGGGATAGTTGGGGCTAAACAATGATGATCTAGCTGCATCAGTGCATGCACGACTTGATGCAAATGCAAATTACTTCATATTAAAGTTTGTCTCATTGATGAAATCTCTAGTGAAATAGTGATGTGATTGCCCTTATGATGTGGCTTGATTGCCAAATGGAGCTTGGCGAGGAGGGATTGGTGGGCAGTGGCTGTTTGGACAGCCTTATGATGCATATTTTTATATATGAAAATCTGTTATGAGGATTAAAATGGTGGCGGGGAATTAAATTTAGGAATGTATGGAAAACTCCAACTGTCAAATTCAAAATTGATTCCATAGGCACATACATTGTTGTCAATCCATTTAATTGCATCATATAAATTTTATACTACCAGCACTATTCTAGCAATAGGAGTTGGTTGGGTAGAGGATGCTGATTGGCTGCGCACAGTATACCACAGCAAGTCTGCTGGTGCCTGAGCCACAATCTGCTTTATAATATTCAAGCATCAGCATTGGTTAAGTGGAGCGGTGGGAGCAGCGCACTTGGCAGATGAGGGTGGGGGATAATTGATCCCATTCAAAAAGTTATCTAAACTGGTGGTGGAGTTGATGCCAGAGGGAGGAGAGGTGGAATCAGCTTCCATAGAAACTTCGGGCATTTGTGCTTAAAATGATCTAGTTTAAAGAATAATGGACAGATAGTGACCATCTTTAATGCATACTCAGTAGGGATAATTATGTGTGGAATTGATCACAGTGTGGTAGTATCAAAAGGTGGGTGTTATGACAGAAGGGGAATAATCATCAACTTTTGAGTCCTGGCAAGATGATCAACGCCATTGGGAAAACCAAACTGCAGCACGGTGTTAGTGCTGTAGGCAACCAAGCCCTCAATGAGCTCTAGGTGGAGGCGTTAAGGGAAGATATACTTTACATCCCATATAATTGCTAAACTCAATGACTTGATGGGTATATGAAGGTATTTTCTACATCCTATCGCACTGAGACCAACGACACTCTAGAAATAGTGAATGCTATTCTTGTTAATATCTTATGTAGGTTGGTTACTGGAAAAGAGACTAGATGAAACCTTTTCTTGCATTCAGCCATTTTTGCATATAACATTGTTTATCACATGGCCATAGGGCGATAAACATTTGAGTTATTTTATTGGAAGCTTCCCTCGCTACCTTCTCTCTTAATATCATATTTTAAGTAGATAACCTGATTTCCAATAGTTATCTTGAGATGCTCACGCAGACGTTAATTTATCTTTAAAATAGAAAATAATGAAATTCGCTGGCTCATAAAGTCAGGATTAGGATGCAGGACAATGAGGGTAGCGGGACCTTGCCTCCTTTGGCGTGATAAACTGGTTTGGTATTAAGGTAAGAATGGCTTTTAGAAAACTATAAAATTATAGCAAATTTGGAAAGGTTCCTTAAAGATTATAGCGAAGACATCTACTGATGCTTACGCTATGACTGATCTCACTATGGTTACCTTAACCATCAGTTGCATAAAAACTTCCTTAAGAAGTAATAACAGCACTCTTGCATTATGGCATTGATCTCAATATACCATTAGACACCTACTAATCATTATTCTCTGATGTTTCATAAAAGGAGGAATGTCTATTTTTTACCAACCGCTATTTTTTAGTACTAGATTGTCCCCAACCGCTAGTTTTAATTTTTACTTAATCTTTTATTTACAAATACTTGGAAAAGGATTTAATCAGAATTCTTTACTCTGTAGCCCAGTATTATGTGTAGTTAGAAGTTTAATTAAATTCCGGTTGGCAGACCTGAAAGATTCTTTCAGCTAATGAAAAAAACAGACTATCAAACCCTTAAAACCTGTAGGTGAAACTCAATCCCTTAGTATTTTATATGTTGGCCCGTGGCTCTGGTTTCAATACCACCTATCTTTTTTTTATTATTAGTGTGCCAACCAAAGAATGGCCCTTCACGCATCTTTATTTGCGTTGTGCCAAAAAATGGATTATTAAATAAATTACAAATTCCAGACATAGTGTCACGGCGTTAGGACAGAGCATCTATATTGAATGGGGAAGAAGGGGCGGATTTTCATATGGCACCAGTTTCTTTAAGTGGAAGGAAAAGGCACACAAAAAGGGTTGGAGCGTCATAAGGTTTGTGTATAAGAAGAAAGAGGTGAGTGTTTTCTCCTTCAATGAGTTCAGCGCTGTACCTCACCTTGACATATTGGTTGAGTTGGTGTTCATCAAAGGTAAGAAGTTTGGGTACACAAGTGAATGACTTGAGCTATCAGCGAGTTTAAGGAAGTTGATGTTGAAGATTGATGATCTCGCCATGTCAACGCACACGCGTCCTTCTGATAAAACAAGTTCTTCAATATTAAGTCTTGCTTCATTGGGGAAATATCTAGGTAAAATAGGGATTCAAATACCCTTACAAAGTGGCTTGATTTCTGTATGGATGATTTGGTGAAGGAGGGACTTGGTGGGTTCGGTGGCTGCTTTAAAGCCTTTTAATATAAACAAATAATATTGGATATCTGTTGTGTGGACTTAAATGGCGGCAAAGAGTCAAATTAGGGGGGTCATGTGAAGAATTCTGACCAGTCAAAGTTGGGTTTGATTCTGTAACCATGTTCTTTGTTGGTTATCCATTAGAGAGCATTGACAAACTTGATACTTCCAGCACTGGGCCAATGACAAAATTTGGTTGGATAGTGGATGATGATTGGCCACCACAGTAGGCCATAGTGAATCCACTGTTGCATGAGCTGCAATCTGCTCCAGAATAGTTCTGATGGTTGTGCCTTGGTTTGGAGGATAGGTGGGAACAGCGCCCTCAGCAGATGAGGGTAAAAAGGGGGAGAATTGATCCCCCCAAAAAATTAATTAAATCAGCTGATAGGTTAATGCCAGAGGGTAAATGGAAGAAGCAACTTCCGCAGAAACTGCTGAACATTTGCACTTTGAATGATCAATTTTGTAGCATAAGGGACAGATGGCACGAAAATTTTTGGTATGTGCCCAGAAGGGATTATCATACGCTGATTTGATCACAGCAAAAGGTGGTATTGAGAAGTGGGTTTCATGACAGAAGGGGAAGATTGCTTAAAATGTGAAAGGTCCAGCAAAATAACTGATGCTGGTGGGAACCACAAACTACAGCATAATGTTGGCACAATATGCAGCCAAGCCTTCTTGTGAGTTCTTAGTGGTGGATTTTAGGGGAGAGGTGGTAGGGCAAGCTGGCAACTGGACGACAAGTGTAGCCATATCCAAAAAATGAGTTCAGATAGTAGGGAGGGTGCAAATTTATATAATAAGAAGCTGTGCTTTCACCATGTCATGACTTCACAAGAAAAACTAAGGTCAAAATACCCCTTGAGGGGGCGGAAATCTATGAATATGGTGGGTTTATAAAAACTGCCATGGCCATCTCAACAATAACTGCGCTCACATAGAGGAAGAGGTTCCCATACTTGACCAGAGGGCTGAAACACAGGTTGCTCCAGAGAGCACAAGGGGCTTCTAGGTACTGCAGTTGTGTGCAAGGTGGTGGGTAAGGTCGCGAGGTGAGACATAGTGACAGGAAGCTTTTGTTGGGCTAGCTGGGCCACATTGGGCGTTTTTGGAAGCAGCTGTAAACGCCAAAAGACGGTGCACCACCGCCCCACGCAGGGGCAGCAAGCATCAATCGAGCTGACATAGGCTAGGAGAAGCATGGGTGATATATCTGGTTGAGTGTAAAGGCATATATTAAAATTTTGAATTCACTTGAGTAATTGATTGAAGTGGAAGAAAGATTTTAATATTACCCATCAGTTATTATATATACTATTTATTAATTCTCTCTGCACCAGGGTAAGACTTGTCATAATATAGACTTACCATTAGACTTTTCATTTTTTCCACCAGATTCTTTGTTTAATAGGCTGACTACTATTATTAGGGATATTATACTAAAGTCACTGCTTTAAAAGACCTGTATTTCCCAATTATGTAATTACCCCAAAATTCTTAGTGCTGTTCCGCTATCAAATATTTTCCTCAATGAATGAGGGACAAGAGGAGCATATCAGAAATTGACTACAATTGTAAAGGAATCTATTTTTACATATGCTGGTTTTAAATCTCTAACTCTTGATGAAGACTATACTGTTTAAAGCCCCAAAGCTGCTGTTAGTTTTTAATACCACAGTACAATTATCTATTATTTTTTTCAATAAAACCTATTTAGGATAAAAAAGGTTTTTTTTCTGTGTTAAAGGACTTTGTCTTTATACAAAGCCCTGTAATTGTGCTTGTTATTAAGTGCTCTTAAGATTACGCCCCTATGCTAAATTCAATTTTATGCAACCCTCAGTGTCATGTTCAAGGGTGATTAGCTGAGCGGGTAAAACTGCTTCCACCCCTAGTGCAGGTTTTGAGTTCAAAACCTGTACTGGCTAGAAAATTTCTTGGTGTGGTATATTTGTCCCAAGGTTGACCCACCTTGAATAATTATTCAGTGTCATATTCTTGACAATGTGTAACATTAGGCACAATTTACAACTTCTTAACCAGTTTTTACTGAAATTTTTTTATAAAAAATCAAATTTCATTTATGGCTCAACCTTAAATTTTTTTGGCATAATTATCTTCATATAAATTTGAAATAGCCTCAGAAGTGTTTATTAAGTGGATAATATGGTTATTGCCTGACTTAAGGTTTGACTCAGGATTGAGCAGATACTGGGAAAGAAATCTATCGAGGTTTTCATCTAAAAAGTTACTTGCACATCTTACAAGCAAAGGCAGCTCTATAGAATATCAGATGTAAAGGTTTAGCCCCTGATCTATAATCTGCCTTGTTTAGGTATGAAATTTCTGCTTATCTTTTTTATTTACCAGTTTATTTTTATTTCCTTTAGCCTGAGAAGTGACCATTAAAACACTTTTTCCACAATATGATGGAGGTTATCTTTACCACATTATCACTCATGACAAGATTTCCAGGGTCAGGAGGTGTTTTGGTAAATAATGGTATATTTAATCATTACCTTTCTATTCCACTTGCTTTTTTACCACATCATTATCCTTGCTGACTTTTATGATGACTTTACTCAGGTCACTGATTGTCTGTCTGTAATATTAGCTATTGAATTGCATTTTAAGACCACTTTGAGGCAATTTGTGCTCTATTATTGTTTTTATTCTGGGTTTTAATTCGTGGCTTTGGGATTTTCTTTAAACAAATTGGTATTCTTTGGCATGATAATGAAAAATTTTCTGCTAATTATTGGCCGAATAGGGTCTTAAAAATGCTCTCAGCGTCTAAAGTAATAAGTAAGCTCTTATTTCACCATGTTAACAAAATATAAAATCATGACATGATGTAAGTCACTATATGGCATGACTGCATGCTCCAACTCACTCCTCAAATCAAAATTGGTCATTATGTTAAACCTGAATAAGACTCATTTTTTTGGTAGAACATGTTAGTGAAGTCTGTTTTACACTCGTTCTGCTTAATTTGATGTTAAGAAGTTAGTTTTGCGATGATAGTTTTTCAGTCCCTCTTAGTTCTTGTATCACAACATTTTTCTATCTTACATGACCATCTGTCAGCCAAATAAGGCATGACAAGGTGACAGCCATGGCAGTGTAGCGAGTTAATTAAAGCAGAATCCTTTACATGGTCTGGCACCTCTTGCATTGACATTTCATATAGCTTGAGAGATGTGTGACTGTTCCATCTAAGTTGAACTTCAGTAAATTTAGAGGTTTGAAATCATTTCAGCCTGATTTTATGTTATAGGTGACGCCACGCTACATATAGTTTTAAAAATCTTATCTAATCTTCAGGCTAATTTGGCCCTTTGGTCTGACTGTTAGTATCTGAGGTCAGGGTTAATGTCAGTGTTATAAGTATAGAATGGATAATAGAAGTGTCAGTTTCTGCAGTAGCATTTATCCCCAATAATTCTGCTTCATGATACTAATATGAACTACTGGATTACTCTTTTAATTCTAGCCTTAAGAAAATTATTCACTCAATTTTCTGCATGAATAACCAGAGATTTAAAATTCTCAATTCCCCTCAAGGCTAATTGGACACTGAAAAATCTCTTCCTTGATGGGTGTGGCTTATTTTCTGTGGTTGTCAACTTCTTTCTAAAATAAAACTTGTTTTGTAATTATGCATTGTTATCTACGGTCAGACTTTCTACTAAGGAATTTGGTGTAGATACTTTGGTTTTGAGTTCCAATTTCATAAATACGTCAGAGTTTTGGCTTGGAATACTGACAAAACTGACTAAGTTTTTTTAAAATTAATCTTTATTTCATGCGTCATGTTTTCCCTGTTTGGACGGCTTGTAAAGTGAAAGTATTTTCAATGTTCCTATGTAGAGTCTTAACTCAGATGAAAATGCTTGTTCAAGAAACATGCATTTAGTCTAAGTCAAGGTTATTTCTTTGGGCCAAAAGTGACCTGTTCAGCCAGGTTTTCATACTGAGATAAACATTGATTAAATTAATTTACAGCTTCTGACATTACTAATCAACCTCTTACCCAGGTTTTAGTTAATTCATTTTGAACAGGGACTTCTGTGGCCAACTTTAGGACTCCTAAATCAGGATGTTCCTCTAGGTCTTTCAATCATGATGTGTATAGTCTGTATGTTCAACATTTACCATATTTGCCTTCCAGACTTTGGAGAAATGAAAATTACTTTTCCCAGTAGTCTTGATCAGGAATATTGTTCTTCCACCTGAATTTGGTAGATTTCCATAAGTTCCATTTTTCTGGTAAGAATTTGATGTGAATGCTTGATTAAAGTTTGAACAAAGCAAACCTAAAGTAATTAGTTGCTTGACTATTTGTAAGACATCTGATAAGGTTTATCGTGGTCACGTCATTATAATTTATGCACATCTCCATCTTAAGTGTTTGAGTTTTAAAATACTTAAACAGTCAAAAGAGGGTTGACTGGTGATTTACTAATTCTAAATCTGTGAAAAAGTATTCTTCATGTTTTTACAAATCTAGAAAAAATAGTTGGCCTGGTGAATACTCATGCCCTCCTCCCACCATGATTATATTCAAGGAGTTAGAGGTAATCTCTAAGGTCTTGTCAGGTGGTATTAAAGTCCTTAATGATCTTCATAAATTGTATTTGTCTCATTATACCTATATTTTCTGTCATATTCTGCCTGTTTCTGGACATAAGTGTTCATACTAAGTAGTGTATCCTGTTTTGTGTGAACACCACTATAAAAATTGCAAGCAATGCAATTTATTTTTTAGCTTAACAAATGAATTTAAGTATAATCATTTTGTATTAATTTTACTCATGCTCTTATAATTGTAAAAGATGATTTGACCCATATATCTTCAATATCGCTAAATGTCTTATGGTATTCTAACCTTTTTGAGGCTCACAGAGCATGACAATTAAATACCACTTTTGTCTCCTATGGGAAAATATTTCCTTGAATATTGGGAACTTCTCCCAGATGCAGGTAATAATACAGGATCAAGATCCCTTTTTGGTAGCTTGTGGACACTATAACAACAACAACGACACAGTAACAGTGTTCACCATATTTAAATAAATGAAATTTAAATATGAAAAAGATTCTATAAAGGATAGATCTTTAGCCCTACTCTCATTTCTCTCTCTTCTTTAATCGGATAGGCACTGATTTATTATGCCTTGAGGGCATCTCATGGCCACACCATCTATTAAAAGAATTCATACTTATAAAATTAGCAATTCACTTAATTTTAGCTATAAACTGACTTGATAACTATAGCTCAGCATATTAAGGGAAATTTCTCTCATAATCAAATGAATTTTGGGTGCAATGTTAACACCACAAAGATGAATATTTGCCCCAGGATAAAATCAATTAGAACTACGCCATACAGCTGACAGAAAAAATTAGAGTAGAGTTTTTAAATTGACTTCAATAAACTTAATTTTAGTAAACCAATTAGGACATTGATGGGCCTATGATATTATTAGTTACTCCTTATTTGGTCTGTCCATGTTTAATTATATATCATGTCCTTTAAATTAATTTTCATACAATTCTGCCTCGGTGAATGATACTGATTTAGTAAATTTAGGTGCAGCTTAATAGTTTTCATAAGACCCAATTTTGCGCCCAAGTGGGTGATATCCGGCCATAATTTATTATATCATAATAGTTATAGCATTGCTAATTGAAAGTATGTGAGTTGATAAGGGATAATGATGGGAATAACTTTAAGAATTTGCTGTTAAATTGTTAAGGATCAAGGAATCCAGAAATGTGAGTAATAATCAGAAAGAATAACTTTCTTTTATGGGTTTACTATACAATTCCATCACCAAGATTTAACACAATGTTCATAAAGATGTTTAAGTACCATCTGGGACACCTGAAGGAGGTTTTCACTTGTACGATGGAGAAAAGCATTAATTTGTAAAGCAGAAAGTGCTCTTTTAAAGAGCCAATTAGAGTTCCTTGGACATGAAATAAACCAAAGAGGAATAAAGACAAAGCAAGGGAAGGATAAAGCTATTTATCAAGATGTGCTCCCATAAGTGCAAGTAAAACTTCTGTTAAACTTAATTATATGGGATATTACCACCAAAATGTTTTGAACTTTGCAGACATTGACAATCCAGACAACCACCTGCTGAACAAAAACTATTTTATATTGGGATCAATAGCAATAGGCTTTTTACAGCTAAAACAGAATTTTATGGATGCACCAATTTTGGTATAACAGACTTTGTGAAGACTTTTTATGTATACACTAACACCAGAGATATTGGCATTGGCGCCATCCTGGCGCATTAGTACAGAAAGAGTAAAACACCTATATAGTTCTAGCTGAAGACAAATTTGTGAGAAGAACCTAACTACATGATTACTGAGCCTGATGAATAGTAGTGATCAGAGCAGTATGACACTTCCAACCTTATGATTATGGCATCCACAAGATAGATTAATGACCATGCCTCACATAAAATGGTGATATCCACAAAATATCCTTATGGTAGATTGGTAAGATGGGCTGTTAATATCAATACTATGGTTTTGAGTTTCTTCACTGGGAAGGTGAGAAGCTCTTGAATGTGGATTCCTTTTTGCATTTACCTGTCTTCCATTAGGAAGCTCATGAGAGCAATAGAATCTACAAACCTATAGGAAAAACGGAGAAGAAATGTAAAGAAGACTACATTGTAAAAAATAAAGAAGAGTTTTTCAAGAGGGACAATTTTTTTACAGTGGCGTTGGGAGAAACAAGTATAGAATATATAGTTACCATACATAGAGCTTAGCAAATAATGGTAATTGTCACGGATGGATACCATCAAGTAAGCCACAGAAGTCTACAGAACATATCTTAGCATCTTAAGTAGATATTTCTGGGAGGCAATGTTGGACTATATCAGTCTAGCTTTTGATCTCTGCATTAAATGTGCCCAATACAAGCCACTTCTGAAGAAACTAAAGTCTCAGCCTTTCTCTCCAAGTGCGCCCTTTCTCATCATTTCCATGAATATTGTTAAACATTTCTAAAGCCAACTAGTGCGAATTAATTTATCATTGTAGCAATATTTCATTTCATTAAGTTGAAAGAAGTGATTTTAGTCAGTGCATTTATATTAAGATTTACTGCGAGATCTTATTAATTGGGTCAATACTAGACATTGAAGCCCTAAGATTGTGCTTTCTACTATTTTGATGGAATTTCGTTTTGGGTGTTTTGGGACACCTGATTGACTTAGTAGGGTTAAAGCAGTAGCTTACCACTCCATAAACATCCTCTTCATATTGAAGCTTGAAAAGTGTGAAAGAACTTTTTCATTGCTATTAAAGAAGATTGCAGTCATCAAGGATCAAAGTGGGACATATTGTTACCATCAGCCCAGTTTTCTTTCCTTTTGAGCCAACACAGTACTATTGACAAGTTTCCATTGAAGGCAATATTAAAGAGGATCCGCGTTACTGAGCTTTCTAGATCTAGTGATGGACGTGATAAAGTAATCTACATCCTAGAAGATACCATGTAAAGTTTGCAGAGGAGATAATCAAAATTCAGCTAAACGCCAGCAGCAACAAATGAAGTCACTTAAATAGAGTACACAAGAGAAAGACTTAAGACCTAGGTTGCACATATTCAAGGTAGGATAAAAATTTTATGTTCTATCATATGAATGTAGGATAACCTGTGAAGCAGTCTATGTGGATATGATCTGAAACTGTTGTCATAAGAAGAACTGAGTAATTTATTAAGGATGATACCACCCATATCACATATAATAGAGTTCATACAACGCACTTGAAGTTTCCTAGAGCTCATATTGTGTAGTGTAATGTTGAGAAAGTCTCATCTATAGGGCTATTTACTTACCCTATGATTAAAAACTTTCAAGAAACACCTAGTATTTACATTAATAATGTTGGTATTAAGTTACTAGTTGACTAGAATAATGAATAAACTCTCAACCAGCATAATTTGCAATCTAACATAATTTATTTAAAATCCAAAACCCTTTTTATAGGATTTACAGTCTAAAATTTATGATGACGTTGGCTATTGTACACTTCCTGGCTGCCATTATTATTTGCAAAGCTGTCAACATGATTTCAAAGGATGCACAGTTATTATACCAGCCTGGAAGACTATGTTTATGACATCACAGAAGATGCCTCCAGGGGAACCACCCTTTATACCTTTAAGTTCAACTGCCAATTATGGAGAAATTACCAGAACCATTCCCAAAAAGATCTCCCCCTTCATATAAAGCTTAGCAGTGTAAAAATACTAAAAAAATGGGAAAAAGATGATTTTCATCTTTTTACAAATGAGATGACCAATGTACCTATGCAGCTGAAAGAGCCACTAGGGTCATAAAAACAACAAGAACCTCAGTTGAACTAAGACCAGCAGATACGCAATTATAAACATGTAAGAGCTTTACAATATATTTAAGATTCCCAGAATATCCCAGAGGGGAAAGAAATTGGGTCTACTGTCCCTATGACTAAGTTGCAGATGCATAATTACCTTATGAGAATAAGTTGTTTTTTTAAAATCAAGTTCTAATTTATGCACCAAGTATCTTAAACATTATACTACTTTTCAAGTCATACAATAAGTTATTTTCTTTTACAAGCTCAGTCTTTGGTATTTTTGTTTTATTTGATGCCAATAGCGTCAAATATAGTATTATTTTAAAAGGTTCAGACTTAGTTTTCTCATTGTCAGCAGAGTTTGAGAGAGTTCTGGTGTTCTTATGAACAGCTATAGCTATGTTTAATTTCAAGTTTTAATTAGGGTTTTCACATTTAGAAACATGTCTAAAAGAACCATCTAGTACTAAAAAAATAAACATGTCTAAAAGTCCCATTTAGTAAGAACAATACTTCCAAATTCTAATAATACAGCCTGTGAACAAATATAAGAAGTATTACATGTGTCTCAACCCTTTTTAATCAGCACCCTGTGCAAGTGGGTTAATTTAGTAACAAAATATAATTTTTAACCTCTCATCTGACATATTCTGTTGATGCCCCAATGACCCATTATGTCTGCTCTCTTGGATGCCCTTGAGTCTGAAAATGTACACAAATCACTCAACCTCCTTCATCATATTAATATGGCTTCCTAGATTTCTGCTAAGGCGTGCAAAATAAGTTATATTTAAGTTTTATATGGCATGCGCATATAAAAATGCATAGATGCCCCTTCTTGGGTTGAGCTCCACTAGTAATTATAATATAATGACAGTCAATTTTCTGCTTAGTTGAACTTTGCTATAAATGGGTAGAAAAATTAAAAAAAACTTAGATTTATATGACCTTAAATAGACTCTTATATAACAATAAATTTGGTTTTTATACAAATAAGCTATTAACTTACCCTAGCTATACTCTAATATAAAATCATAGCATTAGTTTATTAAAAGTAAACTTTCCAAGGTAGCCTCACATGGTATGTAATAGCAAAGCAAAAATGATAGCTAACACAAAACTTTATACATGGTTAACTCTGTCAAAAAATTCTTAGATGAAAAAAGGTACTGAATTTCAGAGCTTTTGTCTAACTAGATATAAAATTTAATTAAATTTAATATACTTTCCATCCTGGAAGGCCATGGAAAGGCATCTCGATTGATTTGCAAAATGCAATAATAAAAAGTGCTACTTTAGGCTTAGTTTAACAACCTACTAACTATGCCACCCAACTTCTATTATATACATATAGGTGATTACGTTCTATGTCAACAATTCTACTGCGTTTTAGTTGAATACTAAAATAAACTTTAATAGATTTTATCAGTAGTAGAACCATCTACTAAGGGTTCCTATGCTGAATGTAACTCCTTATAACAAAACAATCTTTTCCTTTTTAATATTATATAGGAGATAGTGCCATGGAACTTTTTCAAGAAGGTTACAAATAAGGGGTATGTCAAGTGAGATAAAAGTTATACTTCTATTTGAATTGATAAAATATACATACTATCTCAGTAAAAGATTTTTACTCTAATTTAATTTATTTAGCCATACAGACACATTTTTGTTGGCTTCCTAAAAATATCATTATGTATTTTTACACTTAAAAGTACAACTAAATCTCATAGACATTATTCTTTGCTTACATTAATTATAAAAACACTATATATAGGAGGTTGCGCTTAAGAGAATAAATTAGGTAGTGACGTGACTATATTTTTACGCTGCTTAGTAGTAAATATAAGACAGTAGAGTAAACCTTAGAAAAAAGATACAAAAGCTAAAATAATTTTATATATGTCTTACATTTTCTTATAAACGTTACCCTTAATTTGTAATTTAGTACAGAATGTCTTATATATACTATAATTGCACCATTGTATTACCTTATGAGCTATAAATATTAAGCTTTTACTCTTAGATATATTACTAAAGGCTTTTTTTAATTGCTCTTGAGAGTTTAATATATTTTTCTTGAGGTCGCTTCGAAGCACTACTGTCATGGAAAGTGGAGCACAGGAAGTTGTAAGTGGGAAGGAACCAAGTAAAAGGTGCCAAAAGAGGGAAAATGCCTAAGATGGAGGAAGCAACGTATAAAGTTATCTCCATGTTGTTTCCAAGTGAGTTTTTGGAGCAAAATGCAGGCAAACTGAAGAAAATTTTGGTGGATGAATAACTGAGAGTTCAGAAATTTTTGGGTAGGTACTATGGCAGAAATTGGTGAAATATGATATGATGGATTTTGCATAATAGGAATGGTGTGGGTGCTAGTTACATGTACCAAAGAAGAGTCAGATCAAGACCTGAGATGGAGTCCATCCATTGTGGCAGGATTTAACTAAAATTTAATATTAAAATGTCATTAAAAGTAGGTAGAAACTTAAGCAAAAAACCGCAAAACTTTATTTATAATTATATACTGATCTGATAAAAGCAAGGGCATTTCTCAGCTTGGGCGTCAATATAATGGGAATTTTTGCAATGGTTAAAAAACGATTAATAAACCTGATTCCTGCTTAAAAATTTTACCTTTTAGAAAAAAATCAAAAATATTCTGAATTCAGCCAAAAAGCATTACTTTGTATTAGCTTATTTTCCGGATTTTTTAGCCATTTTTTCCAGATTTCCAGACATTATGGTATTATTTTCCTCAGTACTGACAGGCAAAGCCAGACCCCATTTATGTCAATGACCATAGAGAGGTAATTGGTTTCCCTCAAGGGTTCCAGCTTTTATTTCAGGGGGCTTCTTATGCTTGGCCTTAGATGTGCGGTCTACCCCAGATAAAGTGGCACTAACTGTGACAAATGCAATTAATTTTTTTGAAATATGTTTAGTTGAAAAAAAGTTTTGGTTCAATGAATATCTATAACATGTCTTGTTAGGAACTGTAGAAGCATTAAATACCGCCTAGTGAACCATTGATAATTTACCAAAATATACTAATGTTGGCAATTATATAACTTATTTGTCAGACATTCACCTTCTCGACTTAGGAGAAAAAATGTTGGAGGTATGAGTGCTCCCAAATCTGCTACCATGATTGTCCCATCTCCTGCCCAATCTTCAAATGTTATTGTGGTTATCAGCGATAGGAGTACCAATGGCGAAAAGACCTTGGCGGATTCTCATGTTAATCCTAACTATTAGAAAATATGGTTTATAACAAAAAATGGCTTAAAAAGGTAATAACTAATAGTAGGATTACTCCAACTTCTTGGCCGAATTCAGGGTGTTCATTACCACACAAATCTGACCACCTCTGAGGTGCAAAGATTTTACTCAATGATGATAGGGTGCAAATTAACCAATCATTACCACCCAAGTCTGACCCCCACCAAGGTGAGAAGATTTTACTTGACGATGATAGGGTAAAAATTAACAAATCATTACCACATGAATCTGACCACTGCCAAGGTGAGAAGATTTTACTCGCTGGTGATTGGATACAATCCATCAAATCATTACTACATGGGTCAGTTTTGCCTCAAAAATTTTATCTTCAATCTGATATGCCAAAAACCTATATTCCCTAATTTAGATGACTCAGCTTTATATACTTTTGCCTTGAATACCCATGGTCTCAAAATTCAAACTAGTTTAGATAGGAAATACTAGTATCAAGAAAAGGACCTTCCTTGGTTTTGCCCTGCCTAAAAAATAAAAAACATAAAAAAACTTTTCAAAGAGTTATTTGTTACTTTTATTTATAAAGTAAAATTCTCACTTTAACAAAGAATTTGTGGCATCTGTTGGTGGATCCCACAAACTGGTTCTCACTACAGGGGTCACCCTGAATACTTTGATAAGTATTAAAGTAATGGAGAGTTTCACCCATTGGGTGCAAAATGGGGAAGGGACTGAAGATGATGATCAAACGGATAGCCCTACCGCTTTGATATTTGAAGAAGAAGAACAATTTGAATGCATATTAATACCTAAGTCTCATCACATCACCTGGCCAGCTACTGAAGCCTTGAGAGACCTTACTCATGGTATCCTTAACCCTGGTGACATTGCATCTCGTGAACAAGCGTCATTGGT